>JAMQGT020004596.1:0-21071 GCA_024447675.2 Pterophyllum scalare
GTTATGTAGTATTTATTTGGTTCAGTTACGTATTGCTTCTCTTTTTTAAACCTCATTAGTTTTTTGGGATTTTTTAAATTTCTTATAAACTGACTGTGGGCTGATAGGAGGCTAGCTTTGTTAGGGGTTTAAAATGTGTATGAAAACCAGAAATATAGATTAAAAATGAGTTATAGTTCACAGGGGCTGCAGCAGTTTAGTTAGCAAATAAGTTAAAACAGTTTTTCATGTGCCTTTAAGATTCAGAGATAGTTTCACTGTGTTCAGCGTAAAATTCATTTGCAGAAGTTTGCCTTCATAAACACTGAAATCCCAGTTATGGATTTATTATCGGTCTCCATCTCTGACTCTGTTTGCAGTACAGCGGCTGTTGGGTGGTCAGTTTTCTGCACTGGAAACATTTACTGTGGCAAACTGATCTGTGTAAAGCTTTAACCACAGAACACCGATCAGATCAATCACCTCTATTACAGATCAATGTCAGATATAAAGGATGAAATGCAGAGTGATGCATTCCAATAATTTTATGAATAAAGAAATAATTGGAGACTGGGGACCGATCTGATTCCTTCAGTCAGACGCTCCTACTGCACATGCTCAGTTCAACCCTCCATAACAGCCACACAGAAACAGGAACGTCAGAGCTGAATCCCTCAAAACTGTAGATGGGGGAAAAGGTTGCACAAAATCTTTTCAAACCCTGAATTTATTTTGAGATGCACTCATTTTAACAATCTGCAGCAAACACAAAACTAAAACTGTACACAGTTTGCAAAAGATAAACTCTTTCCAGCGGATCAAAGTTGGAAGCGTTGCAGCAGCTTTTCCACAGAGAGGCTCAAAGTCAGCCTTCAGCTTTAGGGGCGGGAGTGGGGCTGTGAAAGGCTTTGTGGCAGTTCCTGTCCACGATGACACACAGGGCCACTTTACACGCCTCACACATGAAGGGGGTGGACTTCGTGCACATCCTGCACTTCCTGCGCCCCTGTGTGGCTTTTTTTTTCCCTGACGCCCCCTCAACAATGGCAACAGGGACGTGCTGATAGCGCTCGGGGACCGTTCGGAGGGGCACCCCGCAGAGCTCGGCTGTCAGCTGCTCCTGGAAGGCCTGGTGAGTCATCGGCTGCCGCTTCAGTCCGCTGCACAGCTCCTTGCTGAGCAAATAGCTGTTTGTCACAGCGATGTCAACGAAATGATGCAGCACCGTCACGTACCACTTCCTGCTCTTCCTCCAGGAGGAATAGGAGCCGATCAGCTGCTCTGACAGACCGACTCCCCCCACGTAGCGGTTGTAGTCCCTCACAGCTGACGGCACAGGCACCTCCACTGCTCGCTGCTTCCCACCAACCTTGCGCACTTTTTTCATGGTGTCCCCTGAGAAGGCGGTGTGGATGGTGGAGCACATACTCACCTCCCTTGTGTCCATCCATTTTATGAAGATGAGCGCCCCCTCCCTGATCCACCTGATTGTCCCTTGTGGGGATTTTTTTGTCAGGGCGTTGGCGCTGGCCTTCGGGATGCCGGCTCTCGTGTCCTGAAACGTCCCACAGGCTCCAAACCCCAGGTCGTAAAGGTGGAGGAACAGTACGGGGCTGGTGTAAAAACTATCACAGTAAATGTGATATCCAGAGCCCAGGTAGCTCTTGTTGACAAGCGACATCATGGCGTCAAACGACAGCCCCTTCCCAGTGGCCAGGGCCGACCTCCCCGTATAAATGTTGAAGTCCACAGTGTAGCCGGTGTTGTCAGACAGCACAAAAAGTTTGATCCCCCACTCTGTCTGCTTTTTCTTTGTGCACTGGATGCTGCTGGCTTTGGTGGCCACCATGCGCTCATTTACAGAGAGGTGTTGCTGGGGGTGGTACACGGCTTTACAGGCGACGCGTAGGCTGTCATACAGGGGGCGTACCCTGTGCAGGCAGTCGTAATCACCTGTGCCTTTCCTGCTGTCATTCAGGGCATCTCCTGCAGGGTCGCTCAAATGAATGTTCCAAGAGATGGTGAGGAACCGGTCCCTGGACATGACCTCGGCAGGATACTGCACATGGAAGATGGAACTGGCACGCCAAAATCTCGGACCTTTGGCAGCTTCAGAATCCCCATATACAGCGTCAGCCCGATGTACCGATACAGCTCCGCCTCCGTGAGCTCCGTCCACTTGAACTTTCTACCCACAGCGATATTTTTGGCTGCGTTTTTGTTTGTGTTGGCACACAGCGTTTTGACGGCCGCCCGCTCAAAGAACATCTTAAACAGCTCGGCCGGAGACGGACTGTCCACGTAATCTGACAGCGGCAGCTGGATTCCCGGCCTTCTTCTGGGCAGGAAATGCTGTGAGGGGCGGGGTAAGCTGTCAGGTTCCTTTTCACTCCTCCAGGCGTCTCCAGCCTCAGACCTGGAACTCTTGGCTCTGTTTGCTGGAGGCCGACCCCTCCGCCTCCCCCCTCTGCCTCCCTCCGGTGTCTCGGCATCCTCCTCATCCTCCTCCTCACTCATTACTGCACACAAAAGAAATTACAGTGTGTGTTCAGCACGAGAGTAACACAACTTTCTCAGATACTCAAACGACACTTCATGCGCACGTACATGTCGTGGCACGGATCGATCCCTTCCAGGAAGTAGGCTTCATCTCCGCTGTCGGCAGAGTCCGGATCAGAGGAGGGGACGGAAACCTCGTCCTCATCCGGCGCGGAGTCCGAGGCTTTGCGTTTGATGGCTCCACGTTTCTGCGGCTTCATGATATCATGAGCGTGCGTGTGTGTGTGTGTGTCTGCGTGTAGGAAGTCTGTGGGGTGTGTGTCTAAGTGTCCTTGTGAAGGAGCCCGAGCTAAACCGGGACCGAGAGCGCGACTGCAAGCGGAGAAAGAAAATAGACTTCCCGGGTTTATGACATCACTTCGTATTGTCGCAGTTAGTGGCACGCATGTAAACCACGTGATAGCTCATGCTGTCAACGTGATGACGTATATACCAACGTAGGAAGGAGTGACGGTCAGATTAAGCTTTTTTCTTTTACTTTTGCAGACAGGTTTCTAGTTGACGTTGTGTCAGATCTTAATTAATAGTTAATCTATACTTGATATTTAAATTATTGATTTGTACATTTTTGTCTGATGATAATATAAAAAAAGCTTTTTCTTTGAACTTTATTGAACATATATGATATGTACAAACATACAAACATGGCTAAATTCTAGTTTACATGTTAAATAAGAGGAAGCATTAGAGGCTCTTACACGACTTCAAAAACATCCACAGAGGAAAAGAAGCAAGGGGAGCACTATATGTATTTAACTTGATAAATTATCATACTATAAATATCATTCGTAAGAGAGGTCAATTTTTGGCCTTTAGGAGATTTTGTAAGTTTCAGTGATGTCTTATATTCAAATTCTGGTCAGGTGAAGCTTTAACATCCAACTGGTTAAATAAAAAGGTTCCTTTCTCAAGGCTTGAAAAAGCTCTGGCTTCTACCAAATAGATATCTGATTACAAACAAAACTAAAGAAATATCTTACAAATTATCCATCAAATCTATCCAGCTAAACTGTATATTAATAACAGATTATTGATGTTAGCTGCAGCTTCTGTGATCCATGTCCTGAAACTGTTGTTCACATGTTTTGGTGTTGATTTATTTTGGCAGAAACTGGGTACCCGGGTACTCCGGTTTCCTCCCGCAGTTCGAAAGATATGCAGTTACTGGGGTTAGGTTACATTGGTGATTCTAAATTAGGTGTGAATGTGAGTGTGAATGGTTGTCTGTCTGCGACAGGCTGGCGACCTGTGCAGGGTGGACCCTGCCTCTCGCCCTATACAGCTGGGATAGGCTACTGCTTTTCATAATGAGGTCAAACCATTAAAGGCACCTAAGCCACTGAGAAATGCACTGCTTTGAACGGAGTATTATAACCCCTGACCCCTCTGCGTTTCCTCATCTAGGGCAGCTCTTTCTTTAAGCTGCTTATTATGAACAAATGAATACAGAATTATTATATGCTGATATGTGCTGATGTTATGTGTTGATTTTTGCTCTGTAAACAGTCCACTTTGATAAATAACGTTGGACGAAAACAGCTGATCAGCTTGTGTACTCGTGAAACGTCATCAGTCGCAACCGCAGCATTGCTCTAAATCCAGCATGAAGAGCAAGAGTTACACCAGCCAGAGAGGGCGGAGTCAAGGTGCTCAGCAGTCACCTGAGAGGTGCATTATTCATAACAGCCACAAGGGGGCAGCCGAGTCCTATAGAAGCCTGTGGAAGGGGGCCATTTTTGGGCTGTTTGTATGTGTTTTAACAGTAACAGCAGGCTAATGAGATGCAGGTTTAACTTTGTAGCTTTATATTAAAGTCCTGTCTGTTTAAAATAAGAAAATTAAAGCAGTGCTTTCGCTCAGCCTACAATAATCACTGTCAGTGATCCGCATGTTACCTGGAGGAATCTGCATTTTTTTCTCTGTTTCTGTGATTGTTCACAGCCTGTTTATTTCCCTATGCATGCTGTTTGAGTTCTGTGGAGTTTAATGGGGTCTGCTTGTTTTCTTGGTTTATACTCCTGTCCTCCCCCAGTGTCCCTTTGTGTCGAGTTTCTGAGCGCTTTCAGTTACTTCCTGTTTTATTTTGTTATGTCTCTTGTGTCGTGTGTGTGTGTGTGTGTGTGTGTATAAACAGCCCCAGTTTCCCTCAGTCTGGAGTAGATTCAGTTTGCTTTCTCTGCTGGACTTCTGTGTTTCCTTGTATTTCCTAACAGCCTGTAAATAAAGGCTTTGAGACTGCATGTGGGTCTTTTTGCCTGCAATTCATGTCAGCAGAGTACACCTGAGCAGGTCTAACACACATCCACACCGACACGATCTATGTCCTTAGACAGTCCAAGCTTGAAGCTTGAGGCCAGACCCTTCGTGCTATAAGGTCACAGCACTAACCACTGCAGCTCTTCCTGGTAAATCACTAGTGCTGAAAATTTTAGTTCAAGTTTGCAAATTCTGATTTCAGTTAGTTCCTTTAACACGTTGAATTGTCTTTGAGTCAAATCATTCAAGTGTTATGACTTCGATTTTTGCACGCTGTGGAGAGTCAGTGAGGCTGGGCTTTGGCAGGAAGCTTGAGGCAGAGGTGAGAAGCTCTGTAACAAACAGGTGTGATAGAAAGGGTCCCTGAAGCAGCTCACTCACCGCACTCACGGAAAGAGAATCAAAAATGGTTTAAGCCCTCGCAAACGCCTGTTACTTCTGTGCTGATCGGTGGACATGGGGAGGGCGGTTACCGGGTTTGTGCTCCTCACAGCGCTGCTGTCGGCTGTACTGGACTCTGCTGGAGCCCGAGCTGTTCGCTCATACTTCACAGGTAGTGGCACACTGGTCCTCAGGCCTGCCGGGGTCACTGGACAGATCACCAGCATCGTGTGGAAATATGAGAAAGACCTGCTGGCTGAGTGGATGGAAGGACAGATTAACCTGACATATTACAGCAGGTTTAAAGGCCGTTCACACCTGAACACAACCACTGGGGTGTTGGAAATCCACAGCATGACTACAGCAGAGACTGGAGTGTATTCAGTGGAGCTCAACAGTAAGGTCCAGAGTCAGGTTTACCAGGCTGTGGAGATCAAAGACGTGCCCCAGCCTGAGGTGACTGTGCAGTCGCTGGTGTGCAGCGCGACCTCAGAGAACTGCACGCTGACCTGTGATGGAGACACTGAACAAGCTGAGCTTGTTGCCTATTTCTGGAAGAAGGGGGATGGAGAGTGGGAGCAGTCAGAGAAGGACATGGAGATCGTCAATGATGAGGAAACACAGTGTGCGAAAACTTTCTCCTGCAGGATGAAGAACCCAGTGAGCGAGAGAGACAGCGAGCCCATCGATAATCCACTCTGCCAGGAGGAAGAGCCGGGCTGTGGACTCTGCACCACAGTTTCAGGCGCTCTGATGAGATCCTTGCTGATCCTGGCACCCTTCTGGGTGGCTGTCTGCTTATGGATAAAACGAGAGACTCTCTGTAAAGGAAGAAATGAGGACAGCACAGCTGAAACTAAACTATCGCCTTGACTTCCTGACGTAGATGAATTGTTGATAATCTTTTGCTTTAAAAGCTGCAGTTTTATATTTCCATCGTGATAATTATGAGCTAAGGCTCTGTGTTTCCTGTGCAGCCTGTTTTCTGTGGTTGCTGTTCTAACCTTGAGCTTCTGCTGCAGCAGCTTGGTTTGACTCTCACTTCCTCGAGGTGTCCGGTGACGTCTGTCAGATGCTGCCTGCATCTCATCATTTCACACAGGGTGTTATTTTCTGTGGCAACAGTGGCCACCAAGAGCTAACAGCCGCATTAGCGCTGCGATGCTGGCTTTGTTTATTCTTACTGGCACTGAATGCCAGGTCACATCAAGCCAGCCCCAAATCAAAACAACTCAGAAACATATTCAGAACAACAAATGAGAAACCATCAGAAATACTTTAAAAAAAGACTATAAATATACATTTAATATTTTATGCAATGGCAGGGTACTAACTGTGCGTGGTTTCCTGGTGAGCTGGTGGAAGTTCAGAGGTTACTGAAAGTTTTTGAACTGTAAAGAGTGAAAGAGGAGGGAGTTATAGCGGTTGGGCCAGCTTGTCTTTATTTTCAGTGTTCCTGAATAAAACCAAAGGCAGCACATTCTCTTCTTCCTGTATTTATTTCCTGAGAAATAAGAAGTGCTCTTCCTGTTTGTCTCTGGGAACAAAGATCCCTGCATGCATCAGCAGCATTTTGTGGAAATATGAAAAACACCTGCTGGCTGGGGGATGTTGACCCGGCATATTTCAGCAGGTTTAGAGGCAGTTTGCACCTGAACGCTGACACTGGGGTGGTGGAAAGCCACAACGTGACCACAGCTGTTGATTTTATGTATTCAGTGGAAATGAACAACACGGTCCAGAGTCTGGTTTACCAGGCCGTGGAGACCCACCATGAATCCACTCTGCAGAGGGGAGTTTGATTGATTAAGGCTTGTGGAGCTTAGAATCTTTCATTTATTTATTTTAATCTCTTTGCAAGAGGGACCTGTCAACATGGCAGCAGACATCTACACAAATACAACTGTCACACAGTAACAGTGGGCACAGTATCCAGATTCAGATTAAATTCAGTGAAACCTTAGGAGCAATCACACTGACCAAGAGTACCACTTTTTAAATGATTCAAACTGCCTTAAGTCAAAGACGGCGCCTTTGTGGATGAATCCAGGAAAAAGGGGCAGCATTTTAAAAAAAAGCCTTTTTTCTCTTCTTCTGTTTTGACTCTGGGGATGTGCAGCATTTGTAAAATACAGAGAGAGGAGGACTGTGTGAGGAGAGATTTAAAATCCAACCAGTGGAAAGTCTGCAGGTATGCAGAGATGCAGGCTCAGCAGCAGCTTACAGGTTCATGCAGAGCAAAATATCCAAACTCCTGCAAACGCTGGATAATAAGATCAAAAAGAATTTAAAACATGTGTTCATGAGGGCTCTGGAACTAAAAGATCAGAGCAGGGTTATAGTTTCAAAAATTTTCATTGTTTTAATTAATTTCAGTTGCATTAGTTGCTCATTTAAGTTTATTTTTGGTTATTCCAAAATGTTTAATAATAATGCCCTAGACTTATATAGCACTTTTCATGGTACTCAAAGCACTTTACAATTCTGTGCACCATTCATTCACACCTCAATCATACTGTGGTAAGCTACTAATGCAGCCACAGCTGCCCTGGGGCAGTCTGACAGAAGCATGGCTGCCAATTCGCACCTATGGCCCCTCCGACCACATTCACACTTAGGCAATGTGGGTTAAGTGTCTTGCCCAGGG
Source organism: Pterophyllum scalare (assembly GCA_024447675.2). Taxonomy (NCBI): domain Eukaryota; kingdom Metazoa; phylum Chordata; class Actinopteri; order Cichliformes; family Cichlidae; genus Pterophyllum; species Pterophyllum scalare. Next base: position 7,823 of record JAMQGT020004596.1, read on the forward strand.
ACACAATGACAACACACGCTCAGACGGGGACTCGAACCCACAACACTCCGGTTGCGTGGTGAGCGCCTACCTGCCAAAGCTGTGGACATTTCATGTGCAGTTTGATTCCTGGGCACTCACATCGGTAATGATCCCTCCTGGTCACACAACACCACTCGCCTGGTAAAGAAGTCACAGCAGAGTTTGTATTTCCTGAGAAGGCTGAGGAGTTTGACATGCCAGCTGAAATTCTTAGCAGCTTTTACAGGGGCGCCATTGAGAGCGTTCTCACCAATGGCCTCACAGACTGGTTTGGGAACTGCTCTGCACAGGGCAGAAAGGCTCTGCACACGGTGGTGAAGACTGCCAGATCCATCTCAGGAGTTGCCTTACCATCACTGGAGGACATCTACCACACCAGGGTCATCAGAAGAGCACAGAACATTATGAAAGATCCAACACAGCCTCTTTACACTCCTGCCATCAGGGCGGCGGTATTGAAGTGTGAAATCAAGAACCACCAGAATGAGGAACAACTTTTTTTGCACAGGCCATCCGACTGGTGAAGAGTCCCCTCTGACATGAGGACTGACACGCACACATACACAGGGCTCTGCTTTGTATTTTGGACTGCAAATCGCACTATATGCATATGACACTTTACACAAGACTGTATACAATAACCCATTGCACAAACACACTTCATTCACTGCAACTTCCTCTATATGGCTTACCTCATGTTGTCTATTTTGTCTATTTTTATATATTTATATATTTTAATATTTATTATAATTGAGCTGGAGCAGAAGAAGTGCAGAGTAAGAATTTCATTGATCAGTGTAACTGTCTTACTGTACACATGACAGTAAAACACTCTTGAATCTTGCATTTCAGTTCGTTTTCCGGTTTTAAACGTCTGGCTTTATTTTGTTTCAGTTTATTTTTATTTTCAACTAAAATGTTTTTCATTTGTAGATTTTGGTTATCTTTAATCACTTTGACTCCGTTTTTTTTTTAAACGGGGTCAACGCGGGTTTGAGGTGCAGTTACACACACTGACCGCTGGGTGTCACCGTAAACCTCTTCAGCGAATCAAAACAGAGTTGTGGGGAATGACGTCATTGTTGGGGAATTTTCAAGATGGCGCTGGACTGTGTCCGGGATGCCGCTGCTGCTGCGACGAGCTAACCGTCGGGGATTTAATTAATCTTCTGCCCGGTGGCGACGCAAAAGGCTGGTGTGAAACGTTCCCTTTTCTACTTTAGACACCAGACAGGGATATGTTGCGCCGGGCGTGTGTCAGGTAGCCTTGAACCGGCTCTAAAATGCAGGTAGCCCCGTCCTCCCAGAACAACAAAACCTGCTGCTGCTGCGGAGCTCGGCCCACCGGCCAGAAATTTACGCCCGCGGCAGAGGCTCGCTTAGCGGACTGAGTAGTCATGGAGACGGCAAGGGAGAACGGAGGGTCATTTGGAGTTGACTTGAACGAGAACGAAGAGGGAGAAAGAGATGGCGGAGGACCGGGGAAATATGCTCTCAGAGACCGCAGCATCGCGCTGCTAGCCGGGGTCAGCGGGGGTCAGGACGCGGGGAAGGCTCTCACCGGTAACGGCAGGAATGTAAACAGTGACGCCTCCTTTAAAGGGGAGATAATGCTGGAGAGGCTCTTTCTCGGGCAGGTTTCGGGGGTCTATGGGAACCACAGCGGCCTAAACGGGTTCACTGAGGAGGAGCTGCCGGTGGTCGCGGTGGAAGAAGGAGGAAGAGGAGGTGGAGGAGGGCTTGGCCTTGAGGGGACCACAGCTGCTTCCTGTCCAGCTGTGCTGTCAGTGGAGAAGATGCGAGGGGACGAAGGGGAAACCCGGGACTCAGACTGCGTTACCCGGAGGGAGAGGCTACGGGAGGCGGGTGTCTCAGGACTTCTCTCCCACGCCATGAGTTTTCATGCGTGGGGAGGAAGCACCGGCGGAGCTGTCCCTGCACCGCAGGGGTAAACATGCCTAACGGAACTGTTGACAGCTCGGAGGGGGATGTAGGGTGGTTTCCCACGCAGCAGGTTTGCTTGTGCAACTGTGAAGAAGTGACAGTGGCCAACGGGGGTTTCCACTCACGTCAGCAGGACCTGGACCTGGACTTGGGCTGCTCACCTGAAAGCACCCTTGATTGTCAGTTTAAGTCAGAGTCTAGACATGACAAGGGGGTCGGGTTATCAAGTGCCAAACTCCCCTCTCCCTGCCCTTCATCCGGTGGCAGTCCGCTTTCTGAGCCCAACATCAGGGATGAGGAGGAGGGTTTCAGCGACCCCAGCTCACCTCCCGTTAGGCCGCAGAGTCTGAGGACTAACCCCAATGTGGCTGTGTCCCTCAGCTGCGACGCCACCCCGTTGTCCCCTGAGGATGAAGAGTATGGGGGCTTTTACTTTGAAGGGTACGATGAAGACCTGAGGGGCGTTTTGGAGGCGGGTCGCAGGCAGAGTGCCCCGGACAAGCTGCCGGACCTGGATCAGGACCGGGACGGCTCGGACCCCAAGCAGATGCCAAAGAGGTTCGGCATTGCAGATTTCTTCACCAGGTAAAAAGAACAAGTATGATAAAGCATGCAGCCCCCCCCTCCAACCTTATGTTTCTAAAGGTGTAATATTATTTATTAAGACAGGAGTAAACAACACTGAATGAAAATGGGCAAAATAAAGATTTAAAAGCTTATATACTGACTTAGTAACAGACACAAACTCCCGACAGATTTTTTTGATAGATATAAAATACTAACTTCTGTTCCTTTGTGCATCCAAATGCAAATTTCAGGGAATAAAGCTCGTAATTTAAACCCAGCTCCTGAGTGTTGAACTTGAAAGGTAGCCTCATAAATGTGTCATTACATCCAGCAGTGACTGTCCTCACTTTTCTAGCTTTCTGAGATATCCAGAGTGTCTCACAAACTGAGATGCTGTGGGTTAACTCCACATTAAACACCAGTTTCTTGTGTTAAACGTGCGACCTGGCTGATGAACTCATGTCTGAGTATCAGAGCTGCTGTCTGGGGCCTGCCTGTTAATCGTGTCTTCTCAGTTCTGTATATGTGCAGTAAGTGATGCAGCAGGGCTCAGTGAGCTCTTTCCTCGGGGCTTCGCTGCTCCCTCTGCTCCCTCTGCTCTCTTTTATTCCCGAGCTGATTCATCACACCGTTTAGCCTCCGTACGGCTGCCCAGATGCTGTGACTGTCGGTCCGTCAGACGTGAATGAGATTACATGCTCTCAGTTCCTGAAAAGCTGATTTTTAGATGTGTCACACGTGGCTTTGAATAAACCCACACGCACAGGTGGTTGAACTAAAAGGCTCTGAGCTCTTTAGACCAGGCCACCTTTTCGACTTTGTGCCAGAATTAAAGCATCTGAGCAGCAGCGCAGCAGAAATTTTCTTTTTCAGCCAAAGAAACGAGTCATCCTGAAGTAAATGAGAAGGTAAATAAATAATAACCTTAGCTTCAATCCTTAATGTACAAAGTCTGAACTCTTAAACGATGTTTTATTTGCAAAACTGGAGATATTTTGGCCGTGGATCAGTCTGTTATTTCCAGATTGTTTACTACTTATTTCCTTGCTCTCCTGGTGCTGGAGCAGAGCTGTCTCCCTCTCACTCCTTGCTGTGTTCATTGAGGGAGCGAGTCGAGAAGCCGCCGCTGACTCAGAGGGCAGCGCCTCAGTGACAGCTAAAGCCGGATTTAAGCCTGAATTATGCTTCTGCGTTGGGTCTTTGCAGGGTCTACGTATGTAACCCGAAACCAGTCCCCCTCTGAACCCTCCTTGTAGAGCTACAACGCGACTTACGGCATTTATGGTTGTGTTGGTGCAGTATGTGTTAATTACCTTGTGGTTGTGTACTGGTGTTTTGCGGTGCCGGGTGACAGATTAAATCAAATGCTGGGACTTTTTCCCCTCCTGGGTCCTCGCTCTTTGTTGTGGTCAGGTTTTTTTTGGGGGGGGGGGGTGAACACATCTGTCCTTGTAGTTTTTCTACTGCTTTTTTCATTCCCTCACATACAGTAAAGCAGGAAATAGTGTCTACTTAAATCCATATTGGGCCTTTTTCCCACAGCAGCACATGGCTTTAGGTTTTATGCCTGTTTGGGGGGCGTGGCCTATTATTTGTCTACCGCAGGTAACACGTTGACCTCATTCAAACCCACTTCAAAGAAACTGAACAATCCCGATCTGACTGAAAGCAGTTTTTATTTGAAACTGCAGAAAGCTGCCTTTGAATCTGACCACTGAAGTTATATTTTTTTGCATTTTATTTTAGTCTGTTTTAAGTCAGCTGTTTGTGAAGTCCTACCTGTTGCTTTAGTAGTTTTCCTGGTTTATAAAACCTAGAAGGTGCACACTGTTGCTTTGCATTAAACATCTTTACAGAAGTCCTCAGTTGTTGGAGTGAGTCTTCAGGCTCGTAGCGGACCAGAAACTGTGCTTAAATGTCTCCGATCGCCTCCAGTTCCCAGCCTAACAACAGGAAGCACACAGGGCCTTCTCAGAAATCGGAGGACAGCAGGTTTGGTGATGAAAGCGGCAGTAGTGGTGGTGCCAGCAGTCGCCTGCAGGCTGATAACTGAAGGGCTGTTTGTTCAGAGCTAACTTTATATCTTTGGCTTAAATAGTTGGTCCGCTTTCTGTCATTAGACTGATTAGATTTGGGTCTGGAGTCAGCTTTCCCGTTTGTCTGCTGTACCCACAACACTGCTGGTGGTTAGGACGTCCAGATCCTGTTAATTTGGTCCCAGTGTTGGACCCTGCAGGTTTTAATTGTATCCGGGAGGGTCTGGTGCCGTGCTCATTGATTACTGTTGTGTCAGAGCCAGGAAGTGTGGATGAGGTGGATGCAGGTGGGATCCAGTGTGTGTTCAAACTGCGAGGGCTGTTGATCGATGGTGTAGAAGAGATGGTGTGTCAGTAACTGATGGTTAACCCAGCGCACCCAAACAGAAAACGGCTAACACAGCGTGATCAGTATAGCAGGGCTGTAGTCTCAAGGTTGGAGATTGATTAGTTGGTGGATATGTTCTCGTTCCTAAATGACCTCATTGGTCAAACAATCCTGGGCGGACCACCGGGAGCTCTGCGACGTGGCCGGCTTTGTCGAGCAGTCCACTTCTGTTTATTGTAGCTGCTGTCGTTTTCTTTGGCTTCGCACGTTTCTCCTGTTTGTCCACCAGTGGTCTGGAGGTAGTAGTGCATTACACACTGCAGGAAGCACCTGTAAACACAAGGGTGGATTTGCGTTCATTTAATTCATTTATTTAGGTTTAGGCACAGAAACTACTTGGATTGTTTATGACTTTAGAAACAAAAAGCCCAGCACGTTTCATATCCCTGAACAAACAGGTTACTTCTCCACATTTTTCCATGAGAGCAGGCTGAAACATCAAAATAACTCTGGAATTGAATGAGGACATGAGGCCTGCACTCAGTTCAGGTGATTTAATATGCTGCACATACATGCCTTCTACAGTGACGTATAATTGGTTTGAGCAGAATAGGCTGCAGGTGAAGTTTGGTTTCCTGTTTTTGTTGGGTCCTAACGAAGGATTGTAAGCTGGAAGGACAGCCCTGTTTCATACTGTTGAACTGATTGCATGATTTCATCCCTCGTGACTTGGACGGCGACTCCAACAGCAGAAGATAGACGTTATATTACGCTGACAGTCACTGGAAGAACTCCAGCTTTCCTCTGAGCCACACGAGGAAGTGAAATAGAAAGAGCAGCAGTAGCAGTGTTTCTTTAAAGTTTAGTAGCATTCAGAAACTTGAGGGGATTCTTCTCGGTTTGATTTAAGAAGTAGTAAAATCGTGTCTGACTGGCAGGTGCAGGAAAATCTCTGTTAAATCTCCGTCTGGGTCTGGGCTGGTTTTTCGGTTTGGACGCGAGCCTCTGCAGCTGGCTTGAATGTCACGGCGTCTCAGAGGAAATCCAGACAGACGGAGCAGGAACGGAGGAGAAAACAGCCCAGCTGGAAAAACTCCACGCTGGCTGTGTGGCTCGCTGAGCTCAGGGCGGGTCAAGCAGGGTCACATCCACACATCACAAATGCAGCCGGGAGTGCTACTTTAAAGCACACCTGTTTTGCTCTTCCTTATTTCCTGTCGTATTTCCTGTTTCAGTGGTCGATGTTCACGTTAAACATGGCCAGTGGGGTCAGCATATGTACAAGTAAAAATCAGGCTGGTTTTAGACAGTTTTTTCTACTCTGCTGTCTTCTCTTTCTACTCAAGCCTTCTGTTTGCGAGGGGCAACCAATCAGAAGAAAGTTGGCTTGAATATAAAAGATGAACGTCTGTTTCTCCCCTTGTCACGGCAGATGACTGCCCCTCCCTGAGCCTGGTTCTGCCGGAGGTTTCTTCCTGTTAAAAGGGAGTTTTTCCTTCCCACTGTCGCCAAGTGCTTGCACATAGGGGGTCATTTTGACTGTTGGCTTTTCTCTGTAGGGTCTTTACCTTACCTTACAATATAAAGCGCCTTGAGGCAACTGTTTGTTGTGATTTGGTGCTGTATAAATAAAATTGAATTGAATTGAATTTGAAAGAGTTCAGCCTGAAGCAGCCTCCAAGAACCTATGCTCACATGATGTTTCTAATCAATAACACTGAACCAATCTTTAATTATTTAAGGTGTTCGTTAGTTCTGATCACCTGTGTAGTTACATATTTATGCAGTCTGTAGTGCAGTCTCCGTGTTTCACACAGAATTACGCTGCATTTGTGATGGTCGCAAGGTGCAAAAAGAGGTGCACCTCCACAATAGTTCCATAAATGGTGCTTTATCTACTTTTACAAGAATAAATAATAGGCAGTAACCAGCTGCAGCTCCAGTCAGTATTTCACCCCTCTGACTCCCAGCTTCGTGGACTGCGTTCAGTGACAGCAGCCCCCGATCTGCTCTGAAGCCTCCATCAGCTCCAGGTCATCGCCTCCTTCAGGTTCTGGTTAGTGAATCAGGTCTATGCACTAAAAACTACTTGGTTAGGTTTGTCTCAGCGCTCTTCTGTCAAAAGTTTGACAAAGTTTACCAGAAGAAAAGTGTTTTTCCCACAATTTGTACATTTTTCTTCTGCAGCTCCATACAGCGTGGGCTATTTATGTTTATTCTGTATACACAGAATATACTTAAACAGCCCATGCAAGTGAAGTGAAGTGTGTGTGTGTGTGTGTGTGGGAAACACTGCGGTTAGATCCTATCACACACAAACCCCACAAAGCCTTTTATGCCGAGATGGGTGCAGGGACAGGCCAACCTGCTGCCGTCCTCCTTCTGGCCCATTAATCGGCGGTTTGGAGAAGCCTCGCAGCACACCGTGAATTAAATTCTCATTTCTTTCTGCATGTAATTACACCAAAAAGTGTCACATTATACGAGTTGGAGAGCATCTCCCCTCTCTTAGTGAGAAAACAACTTCTCCTTTTTTCTGTTTCTGTAGTTTCTTTCACTCGTTACGACTGAAGCCACAATGGAGGAAGAAGAACCAACGTCTGTCACAATCTACGAGTTTGTTTGGTTTAATCACCTCAGTCAGCGTGCCTTCCTCAGCTGTAGCTCTGGGATGTGGGTTTTATAAAGGGGTTAATTTGTTTCTTCTAGCTAAGAGAGCTGCCACCAAGAAGCACAGAAGCCAGTGAGAAGAATCACTTCTGATGAGCTGCAGCCAGTTTGCTAATCTGGATCATGGATCTGTCTAGCTTTTTAAAATTTCTGTCTAAAAGCACTTACATTTTCCCGTGTTCTTCATTTTGCATTTGTGGTTTCAATAATTTCTATAAAACACTTTGAGTTGCCTTGTTGTAGACAGATACAAGTCACAGTGCATATTTCCATAAACGGGCTCCTCACACTGAGCTAATAATCCAAATGTGCGATGGAAACGAAAACTTACATCTGATTGTAAGGGAGACATTTTCCTTTTAAAACTTTGCACTGGTACGTCAGCAGTATATTTATTAATCCTGGAATTAGCAGGATTTGTATTTTTTGGATGGAGCTGCAGCCTTTGTGCCTAAAAACGTTGGAAAGCAGCTACTTAAAGACGGCAGAGAATCATTAAACTGAGAGGGTGTTTTAGGCGGGGTAGGCTGTTGAGCACTTTAAAACTTTGATGAGCGTGTTGCATTATTTACAGACTAAATGACCGACTGCATGAAGGTGGCAGCTCAGTGACAGAAAACACTCTGTAGCTGCACAGATGCCCATTAACCGGCCAATCACCAGATTTCCAGCTTGTTTTCCCATTAACGCTGGTCAGGGGGCACTGCTGTGTTTTAATGTGGAGGGTGGATCGTTCTGCCTTAACAAGTGCACGTCAATGAAGACGATGAGCGTGGCGGTCTTTGAAGTGAGCGCTCGTTTGTGCCGCTGTGAGGAAACTTGACCGTGCAGAGCGGGGAGGTGGGATAATATTTGCTCTGCCGTCTCTTTGGATCAGACTCCCATGCATGTGTGTGTTCTCTTTCCTGCCGGCTGACCAGCAGACTCTTCCTCTGACACAAATGTAAAACTGTTGATCTGGCAGCTCTTTAAAACCTTTTTTTTTTTTCGCTCTGGCATCATCTTAAAAAAACTGCTGCAGCTGCAACATCGGGATGCCTTCACCACATTACGTCTTCCCTGCACGTCTCTCCTTGTTTGTTTGAGGAACTGAAATCGTCTTCTGCAGCTTTTTTGACCAAAGTTTACATTCTTCAGAGATCACTGGACTTCTAGTGAAATGGGAAACTGTCAGCATGTTGCAATGTCTGCGGGATGGGGAAGACTTACAGGAATCAGTTAAAGGGGAAGGCGTTTTCTCAGGCTTTATATACTCTTTAAGTTTATGTAAAGCAGGCCAGACCCTGCCTGCTGTTGATGTAACCTGTGTGAACCTGAGCACAACTTTCCTACAGTAATATCTTCAGTATATTTAATGAAGCCATGCCAGGCCCTCAGATACACAGGGGTCGGGCTGAAGTACAGGAGAGATCCACTTTTCAGGGCTGAAAAACACATTTAACTAAAAATGCATTCACAACCCACTCCATGTGTCACGATCTCAAGCCAGAGTCTCGCTAACTGGCATCGGCACGGTGGGATATGTGGTAGTTTGAATACGCTGCAGCAGTTTAATCGCTGCGCCACAGAGGAACAGAAACAAGCAGATGTTTGATCTGCTTTCTGATAATTCACTGGAGAAAACCTCACAGAGTGCATTCTGGGTAAACCTTCAGGCTCATATCTGCACGTGGGATAGGTGGCTGCTCACAACACATCAGAGCGTATGAAAAGCCTCCTTGTAACCTGTATTTGATAGCAGGATTCCTTCAGGTGTGAAAGATTTATGGAGCCTATCCCTGTTGTCACAGGGCCGGAGGCGGGGCGCACCCTAAACAGGTCATACGTGTGTTGCATATCCAAAATCAATAATTAAAAGAGGAAATGGGGATGTGAATAAGTAGGGAATAAATTAGAATAAGATTTTAAAAGTTAAGTAGTTCCTGCTTTTGTTTTAATTTTTTTTAATGCATGTTGTGTTTATTCATTTCAGCTAGATTAGCTAAACGTCTCAGTCCTCTTTATCAGAGAACACCATTTCCTGACCTCCAGTAGGCAGAAGGTTGACCTTACAACACACTTGGAATTTGCAAACTAAGGCAGAAAAGCAGAAGAAAATACAGAAATAGTGCACAAGTTTGGGGAAATGAATATAAAGAAAAATGTATACAAAAATACTTTAAAAATTATTAATAAACAGTAAATTAAACTGGCAGTTAATAATAATTATTTTTAATGATTCTTTTTGCATAATATTTTTAATTTTATTCGACTGTCAATCTGTCCTCCTTGAGGCGACAAGCTGACCTCTCGTCACCCTCTGAACTTACAAAATGAAGCTGAAGCACGCAAAGAAATGCAAAACAAAAATACAAAAACAGAGGAACGAGTTTACGAATTAAATATCAAATAAATATACAGATTCCAAGAAAGAGACGTTTAAAAAATATTAAGTTAAGAATTCAAACGAGGAAAGTGAATTAAAAAGAGAAGCAATTTGTCACATTTTATGTGTTTTTATTAGTGCCAAAATACAGAGAAATGAACAGGAACATGTAAAATGATTTAATTAAAAATAAAATAGAAAATTAAATGGAAATGTAAATAAATATGGGCTTTGTGTCACACTTTATAAGTTAATTAGTGCCTCCTTTTATTTGTTATATTTTAGTCTCATTTATGGTCATTTACTTTTGGCAGTAACAGTCCTCCATATGTTCGTGCATGTTTTTAAATGTAAAGACTTCCATTACTAAGATCAGTCTCTGCTTTCTGCCTTTTCTTTCAGGAGCCTGTTTTCTAGGAAATCCAAAGAGCCCAAAGCGACTTCCCATAATTCAACAGGGTGGCGACTGTTTGGCAAAGCAGCAGTCAGAGAGGGCGATGCGAGCAAAGACCTCGCCTCCACGCTGACCGCACAGCAGGTCGGCTCTTTAAACACACACATTCATATCGTCATCGTCGCCGTCCCACGCAGGCCGGTTAATCTGCTTCTAGTCACAGCCGGTCCTTTAAAAGGAGACCAAGCTCTCCTGGCTGAGTCACCCTCGCAGAAACATGAGCTGCTGTGTTGGAAAAATCAGATAAACACTGTAAAGTAGAGGCGTTAAAGGAGCCCTGCAGGCACAACAAACGCTCGGTTTACATTCACCGGGACCCACTGTGTGTCCTCGAGCTCCTCTCAGGAACTTTTCCTTCTTCACAACAACTTAAAAACGCTGATTATGTTCGAGCAAATCGAGCAGTGTTTACCTGCACACTCTCGGTTTTCCTCTTTCTCCATCATGGCTTTATGTTTTCACAGCACTTTGCATGGTGGGAAATGCGTAATGATACGAGGGGTTTTTGTCAGGAGCTCACGCGACCTGTTCTGAGGGCAGTTTGCTAATAAATGTCAGAATATCTTTGTGTTTCCATGTTTTAATGTAATAATTTAAATGTGCTGCCCTCAGCTCAGGGACAGGAGATAAACAGCAGATTCATAATGATGCCAATTAGTTAGCCGCAGCAGCCATATGTTTGGTCAGATAATGTCATCAAAAATGCTCCAAAAGGCTACAACAGCACAAACTCGGTCCGGCGTTCCCATTCAGGGTGAAGCCTAGCACGCAGCTAGCAGCTACAGCTGCCTGTGTCACCATCCACTTCTCAGAGAGGCCACGCCCCTAATAATGCGAAGTTTAAGCCTTAATCCATTTTAAACAGGTGAGTAATCAAAAAAATTGGATTAGCCATAGAGACCAAAGTAGAACATCTGGAGCCAGCCTCGAGTGGATGTTAGAGGAACTGCGGCTTCATGGTTAAGTCCTGGAGGTTGGTGTTTGGTTGTTAATGGAGGATGAAGAACACTGCTTCTGCAGTCCCATCTCATGCGCTATATGCTTTAATTGTGCACTCGAGCAATGTGAAACCTCATAGTTAAACATTGAAATTAAAGAGGATCTCATCTGTCAGTCACATTCAAAGATCTCTAACTGGAACCGCCGCAGGGGTTTTTGCTCCCATTCGGATACACTGAAGTCCAGTTGGCATTTCCAGTCTATCCAAGAGATGCTGGATGGGGTTGTGGTCTGGTTTTCCATGCACGTTCCTCCAAACCAAAGTGGAAACCCTTTTTCTGCTTTGTGCATGAAGCCATTGTGATGCTGAAACAGGAAAGAGCCAAACCTAAAACTGTTTCCACTGAGCTGGACACACACACACACACAGACACACACAGTTACTGTATCTGCATGCCGCAGCAGGAAGAGCGCCCGACAACATTTAAACTTTGGAACATAAACCGAACTATGACGGTCAGTCAGTGCTGGGAGACTGAAGTCACAGTAGAGCCCCACTGGGCAGGGTTAACACAGTCTCATAGTTGTAGTGTATTAGCATCATTTTGGCCGTTACTCTCTCAGAGTAGATGCTGTGTTTCTTCACCATTGAAAGGAAACAGTTTAAGGAAGTCAGCCCTCCTCCTCCTCCTCCTCCTCCTCCTCGGCAGCTTTGTGTCTGACGTGTCAGCCAGCCTAAGCCAGACCACATCTGGCCGACTCCTTTCCCAGTCAGAATCATCTGACTCCGGCTGCCATCATGTGAGCAGAGCGAGTGGTCACACTGTCTTGCTCAGGGGCACATTGGTAGGATGACCTGTGGCAGCAGAGGAAACCCTCCTGAGTGCGATGCGGCTGTCGCACTGGTTGACTGATGCGAAAATGTGTGTAATTAAACTCAAACCAGAGGAGGAAGCTGCTGCTTCTGTGTGTGTGTCTGTGTGCGCACGCGGATGCGTGTAATCATCTGCCTCCTCAGCTTCAGGCTGTATATGTGTGGCTCAGCCTACACACACACACACACACACACACACAGTAAATCCATTTTACAGCCTCCTTCCAGCCATTATGTTGGTTATAAACAGATGCAGGCTAGCAGCGTTAGCATCAAGCTGGAAAACACACATCGTGTGTGCAGATGCAGCTTTCACTGCAGCATCTGGACTTTTACTGCCCGTAAAACCTCTCAGACATAAATACCATGAATACTTGAAGCTTTTTTGGGGTGTTACAGACATGCAACCTGCAGCAAACTGATCTTTTCATTACTTTATAAAATGTCAGCAAATTAGGGGATCTCCTTTCAGAAGTTCAAAGAACCCGAGCAGACGCATTCAGAGGTCGTAGCTGTGTGAGCAAAAACAAAAATACTTTGTTTATAGTTTGATGAAATACAGAAATGCTGTAAATGTCACGCTCAACCGCCTCATCCAAAGATGGCCACTTCTGGCTCTACAAACAGTTGGTGGTGTCATAGTGGCTACATCCATCTTTCATCTACAGTCTGTGTAACAAACCAAAATACACACTTTACCGTAATCTTCAGATAAGGAGAGCAGCACATTTTCACATCTGTGTGCCATTTATCAGCTGCTTTTTCCGAGTCATTTCAATCATAAGTGTGCCCTCAGCTTTTTGGAAATCACTGGGCCAGCCACAGGATGTATTTTTCCCAGCCTCTCAGTCAGAGTGTGACCTCTGTCTCCCCCTGCTGGCGGCGGCCTCGCTCAGAACCCGGCCGATAAAAGGCCCGTTGTTCTGTTGACCCCACAGCTGTCCTGTTCCTGCGGATAAACGGTTTATTGTGCAGGCTGAAACGCGCACACACACTGTCAGTGATGCTCTGTGTTGAAGCTCGTGAACGAACGCTCTATTTATTCTGTAGC
>JAMQGT020004597.1:0-12161 GCA_024447675.2 Pterophyllum scalare
CAAGAATTTCTGTCAGCTTGAATCAGTGCCTGTGCCTGCACAGAGGAGGGTCATATGTGAGTTTGGGATTGTGTGTGAAATATAGCTAATAACAAAGTGATGGGTGGCTTTTTTTTTTTGTTCCCCCTTCTTCTTTTTGCTGCTAGTGCTTATGTTGCATTGGGCCAGTCTTTGCTGTCTGTATAAGTATATATAAATATCACTGATAGATTTCAAAAGACTTATGCAAGAAGCTTTTAAAGCCAGCGGGGTCAAAATTTAAGGCCCATTAAAAATATAGCCGTGAACACTAAGTGTGATCTATCCGGGTACTATTAATAGTGTTAAAGCACACTTGAGCATAAAAGAAGAGAGAAAGGTGTGGCACTGCTGGGTTTATTGAAGAAATAATACACATTACTGTCCAAAAGTACAAAAACAATTCCGCACAGAAAGTGGGGACGACAACTTTACCAACAGGATTCAACAAATTAGGTCTTAAAGAACTCAGATGGTTTTAATCGGCGCCTGCATGGAGCCTATATACACAGAAAAGAAGCAAGGCCACGAGTCCAGAGCTCTAACAAGAAAATAAGGAGAGAGAGGAAATATATTGTATGAGCGAAAGGATAAAATATGTGCTGACAGCTTTTTGGCCAGAGGGCCAGAACACTGAAATAGTAGCGTCTGGGTGTCAGGCCGGGGTCGCTCCCTTCACTCGAGAGCAGACTTTCCCTGACCCCAGCTAGGAAAACATCACACACTACTACAGTCAACTGATAATGTAGTATCTGACAGATAATGTACCAACTTGTCCCCACGTGACAGCGCACCTTGGAATGAGCTGAAACTGTGCAAAGACCTGTCGGCTCAACCAAAATAACCTTGTTCATTACAATGAGCCGCGACTGACCGTGCAACATGCTGAAACATCGGCAGTGAGGGGGGGGGGCAAAAAAAGTGCACTGGCTGGTGCTTAATGGAATTATTACTAAATGAGACATTATCCTGTACTTGTGAAGTAATTATGGATAATAAAAATATTTATTATTCGTTTTGGTAGCTGCAGCGGCTCTGATGTGGTGTGGTGATTTGGACTGGCAGATAGAGGGGTGTGGGTGTACCTTTTCTTTACAACAGGTTAGAGAGAGCATAAAGGAAGAAATCGATATGACTGCTAATGCTGTGACTCACCAGACCTGTGTGTGTGTGTGTGTGTGTGTGTGTGCAGATGTGGATGTGGGGGAAGGCAGGGAGCAGGATGGTGATTTAAACAATAAACAAGACCTTTAGATGTCCTCCATGGCAAAACTAGCGTGCAAGTGTACATGTATACTAGATAATTATGGATAATCCCTTATATGACAGTATATGCAATCCAGCATTGTCGTAAATCAGTCCATGGATTTCATCTTTTTTCCATGACCTCAACTTCAGTTCACTAAAAATCACAAAATTCCTTAAAAAAAAAAAAAGATACTAAGAACAGGATCTGTTCTTGGAAGAGGAAGACATCACTTGCAATCAAGTAAGGCTGCAAACTTCAAAAAAATAAGAGTCATTTGTATTCCTTGAAAGGCACATCAAACTGATTTAGTTATTAACAAAATAAAATGCCTCACTGTGAATATACAACAGGCTCACAGGGTGATCATGTAGGACAGGGGTCGCCAGAATTTTTGTTGTCAGGACCACCTTCCAAAGATTTCACATAATCACAACACCTGAAGTGTATGTGCTTAATATCATGTGTACTTAATGTCATTTATAATTCATAGTTTGTTAAGCCATGCTATACAACCTGAGTGAAGTAACTCATTTCATGGCAAATTGATGTTTCGCAATGACATCAGAGTTTACATTAGTCCACTGATAATATAGGTGTGACTAATGGACACAACATGTTTGTTTTATAGCTGTAATAGTCCCAATATTGATTATGAGCTGTAATGAATTATTTTGAAAAACCCAGTGGGGACACAGACCTCTGGGAATCACCGAACTCAACTTTCAGATACACTGGTTTTATATTATATATATATATATATATATATATATATATATATATATATATGTATATATATATATATATATATATATATATGAATAAAAGTTAAACAATGATGAATTTGGACCTTTGGGGCCTTTAGAGTCTGCCCTCATGAGGCAGAGCAGTTGCAATAAACACTGTCAGTACATTGATGACTTCAATGTCCAAGTTCCCATCAAATCAAAACTATGAAAAGTACAAGAAATCAAACCCAGACACACACAGACACACACGCGTTTGACTCATCTTTTAAAAGGAAACCCATATCTTTCTCACTTCCAGAACAGCAAATCCAACAGCTGCTCAGAAAACGTCTCAACCTACTTGAACAGAGCGGGCATCTTAGCAAGTCTCATGGTTGGTTAAATATTTGCCAGCTGGGGTGCTTTTCTCTGTACAGTGTGTGTGCGTGTGTGTGTTTTCAGCCCGCTTGTCATGAAAAGCACAGTTCAGGTGCTGAATCAATCATACATGTAGATAGAATCCAATAAGCACAGAGCGAGCCTGCAGCTGGGGTCCGCAGAGACAAGAGACAGAGAGAGAGCAGCGACGTCCACGTTGGCAGTGCTCGCTCTATCGTTTTCTCAGCAGATGCCATGTTACAGAGAAGGTAATTAATAGCCCAGTGGGGCCTGGGTGTGATCGCCAAGACAGACACCCTTTTAAACACACGCGCGCCTACACACACACACACACACAAAATAATAATGTCTCCATTTGCCCCCCAGAGCAGCTTTGTGCCAACTAGCCTTCACCTCATTATGCCAATCAAATCGACCAGGGGGGGAGTGGAGGCTGACTGGGAGTGGAGAAAGGAGGGAACGAGCTGTCCTTTCCGATTCTGCCTCTCTCACATTCAGTGTCCACGTGTTCACGATAAAAGAACGATTTGATCCAAATGAGAGCAACGCCATCGCAATGCGCTCTCAAGAAACGGCCAGGCCCTCGTGTTTTTGTCCTCAGATTTGATCTTAGTTTAGTAATGAGCCACTCACCACCCGTTTCTTCAAAAAGGTAAAAAAAATAAATAAAAAAAATGTTGGATTTGCTAGCTGCCGATCCCGAGCCGCACACCCAGAGCTGCAGCTGAGTTTTGACATTTCACTTTTCCTTCTCCCTCTAAACTGTACCGAGTAAACTGTTTACAGTCTGCGTGCCAGCAAAGCCCTTCAAAAATAATAACTCTGATTTCGGCTGAAACCGAAACTTTGCCATGTCAACACATTCGTACTCTCCTAAAAGCACACGCCTGATTCTTACAGGTTCAGTGCTGGGAGTTACCATGAGCTAATCCTTTTCATGTCTGACCTTCCTGCCAATCAGTTCGCATTAATGAGGAAAGAAAATGAAACACTCCTGCTTGTGCTTAGTGTTTACTTTAACGGGCCAATGTGATTTTGTTTATTCTCAGAGAAATTAAACGGTAACACACGTGTCATAAAATCTCATTCACATTCTTGATGTTAAAGGAAGCTGAAATGGATTTTCATATTCTGTTCAAAATGCTAACTGCACTGGGACAGCATGGCGGAAAAGTAAGAGACGGGTGTTTGGTGTAAAGTAACTTCTATTTCCCCATATTTTTTTCCACCTGAAATCCCATGAAACTTGCAGATCTTCCCCTCAGTATGCTCACCATCGCCACTAGAAGAACTAAACACCCTGACCTGCCGTTTTCAGACGACAGGGGACGTATAAAGAGATGTACTTAGTGGCAGCAAGCCTCTGCGGAGGGTCCGCCGCCGTGTCAGGACGGCGTTTAGACCGTTTTCGTAAAACGCGTCGGTGCATTACATCCCCTGTAGCCTCATTGAAATCAGCTTCTTAACAAACACATCTCCATCCTCTTATTTTGCCCTCTGACCCACTCCTCCATCCGACCCCACTTCCCCCTCACGCCAACTGCCACCGCCAAACTCCCCCTGTGTGTGTTACCTGAGACAAGCAATTTACCTTTTTTGTTGTTTGCCTGACCTAGAGAAAACAATTTCAGAGGGGTCTTCCTGCGCTCTTAACAGCCCTTCGTTTGAACAGGTAAAGGCGACTGGCGTGCCACAATAGCTTTTTCTTCCCCTCGCAGAAGATGAATTGGTGAGCTGTCAGCTTCAGACAGGCCGAGTAGCAGTGTTTCTGTAATGGGACACTGGAAGTGTCTTTGATTAATGGAAGAGCCATACTGAGCTGTTAGGGAACCCGCCGTGGCCCAGCGAGAGCGATTGAGCGGCGGATACATGCCGACAGATGTGCAAGAGAGTGCGGGCCTCGATACCTGCAGAGGAGGAAGAGACGGAGGAGGAGGTGAGGATAGAAAATGGTAGTCCGCCTCCCTTTAAGCCATTTTAAACCTGTTGTCCTATGCGCTCTTTTTTAAAAAATTTTTTTTTTTTTAATATATTGATAGATTTAGAGCTGAATCTTGTCAGTTGCTTCACCGGAGAGTTATCTGCATCCTCGCTTGCTTTGATGCATCCCTGCAATCCATTTATTTGATATTTACACGATAGCGAATGCCAGCAAAATAATGATTTTTTTTTTTTTTTTAAAGGATAAAACCAAAATATTAACATTGTCACAAGAATTCCTTATTGGTGGTTATATCCTTGTCTGCTCTAAAAATTGATTAGGGAGAAATTATTTAACACTCTGACTCGCTTTCATCCTTTTTGGCTGCAGTCAGGGGAGACCGTTCGTCCTCCAACTTTTGGAGAAACCCTTAAAGTGAAACTCAGAATAGAAGGATTTAAAAAACAAAACAACAACAACAGCAGGGACACTAACATCACATGTCATTCATCCACTGCTGCTGTTGTTCCCGAGTGTATTCTGCTGGGATAAATCTATAACAGCCAAGAGCAGGAGGCTTCCTTTAATTCCGCGTCAATACATTTTGCTGAGTTTCTCGTCTGTGCTTCTGTACACGGCACAGAAACCTGAGAAGCGTCAGTGTTAGGAGAAGAGGCACACAGAACAGAGCTGTGCTCCAAAACAGGCTGAGTGTCTAATTTCTCCCTATACAAATATGTCAGAATAAACACTTATCTTTGGGACAGATGCACAAGACTCAGATGAAATTTTCTCCTAGCAAAAGATGGGAAAATATAAATACTTGGGTTTTATATGTTCACTGATAAAAATGGAACAAAATCATCCTTCCATGACAACCGCTGTTTACAAGACAGCTGGAACAGAGGGTTCCAGGCCACGCTCGCTCTGCTTTTTGTTTGGAATAATGCTTGTTTATTGGAATTGTGGCATTGCTGTGTTTTAAATGGAAGGAACGGCATTTTACAAGGTAATTAGTCAGGCAGTAATCTCACATTTATTCTCCTCAGTCTCTCTCTCTCTCATACACACACAAACACAGTCTTTTTTAAAAACACTGTATACTAATACTATCATGTGACAAAATACTTTGTCACCCTTAATTCTGCTCACACTGTGTCATACACCAACCTCCAGGAGAATGATGGAAATACTTCTGAACTGAAAAAAACGAGACAAAAACCAAACCCAAAATAAAATCTGACTGGCATTTTTCTATAGGTTTTCTATCATCCTCTTCCTGCTGCGACCTCATTATCAGCTCTAACAAGGATTGGAGGGATTTTTAGGTGAGGGCCGCGGTGGGGGTTGGGGACGGGTGTTTACATTGGCCCTTTTTCCAGGGTCGGGAACCGTCCCGAGGGAGTACATTCCTTATCCAGAGCACGACTAAAGGTATGTGAACCATCTGGACAAAGACACCGGCCACAATGGCGCTACACATGTAGTCTGATGACCAGTCAGGGCTCTCACACTGTTGGCTTTTTCATTCCTGCTGGCATCGGAGGCATGGACTTGCATATCCATCGGCTCCAGTATAGGCCAGCCATTACCTCCACTGTGTCAGTGTGCGCCCGCGCGCGCGTGTGTGTGTGTGTGTGTGTGTGTGTGCGCGCGCGCGCGCGCGTCTACCCCATGGTTCCTTCCTCGTGGCTCAACGAGGGTGAAAAGGGTCATTTGAGATGCCTGCTGCGATGCCCGCACAACTGTGTGGATGTAAAGAATGCTGCCTAAGGTCAACATATCATTAGCCAAAGGGTCAATGAGATGATTGTTTCCTTATTCACTTATTTTATCACCATTTCAAATCATCATATGACTCCAGCTTGCAAAAACACCATACATACCAGCCATGAATGGACAACAGACAAACTAAATGCCTGTTCACTATTTCGCTGTATGTCGAAATGCTGAGTTTAGCCAATTCCTTTAGTCCCTGACAAAAATGTACAAGTGCATCCATGGCCAGGATGGACTCAAAATCCACTCTGAGAGAAAAGGGTTTATAAGGCTGTGTTAAAGGCTTAATTCACCCATTTTTCTACAAATATATTCAATATACTAATAGCCTTTGGAATCATTTGGAGAGACTTGGAGATCTCTCTCTGAGCAAAGAGAAAAAAACTACTTAAGAAAATAAGTCTGCATTATGAGGCTCTACGGCTGTAAATGAAATAGTCTGTTTTTCCTAATTGGAACATTTTGATAAAATAAAGATTCAACGCTTCTACGTGAATTTTATCAAAGTCAGATTGGAAAATCTCAGAAACCGAACAGAGACGGAAAAACTTTCCGTCGGAACCCACAAAGTCATAAGAGTTAAGTGGTACCAGTGCACATGACGTGCAGATGAATTACAAACACGCACTGCGAGACCTCACACCCATGTATCGATCTGACACTGCAAATACACAAAGCACTGCTCTCCGCAGACCATAAATTTACATTTACGCTCTGGCATCATCGCCGAGTCCGGTCCGATCATTAGTTCAGAGAGGACAGCTTCAGACAGCAGGATGAGTGCCGCTCTGGAGCCGAGTGGCCTGAGAGCAAAGATTGAGCATCAGGGCAGCAGCACACCAGCTGTGTCTAATAAAGAAACTGAATTTGATAATCAGCTGAGACAGTCAATTTACTAATAAGGGATTCTAATTAATTAATCAATGTGAATTTGGTGGGAGCAGGCACTATTGTCAAGAGCGGTCAAGTGTAGTTTACTGGGCCTCTCTTTACTCCGTGCTCACTGCTTAACATTTAAGTTGATTTCAATTTGGCACTCAGCAAATTTTCACACTGCAAAGAGCGAGCGGGGAGAACAATTAAGTCTGAGTGAGCAGCGAAATCTGACCGCGTGCACGAGCACGTGCACCGTCGCCGATCTTTACCGAACACAGCACGGGGCCTTTCTGCAAACTCAGCCCTGAACACACTGCATTTGGATCATCAAAGACCAAAGAGGAAACCCGAATCTATGAATCCATCGAACCCAACGACGGCAGCGCTGGTTTGTAATGACTGGCCCACTCATCAGCGGGAGGCTGCTTGGTGTGTGATTATCATCTTTTATGTTTTGTAAGCAGTGATCGGAAAACATATGTGTCGCGAGTCTGCACTGACACCGAAAAGAACACATGGATAGTAGTTGTAACACAGAGCAAGAACGTATACTGCAAACAGACTATTATTCTGTCATTTTAACTGCGGCGCTTAAACAGGCCAGGGCTTGATATAAATGAGCTCAGCTTGAGAGTTTACAGAACACAGCCTTTGCAGTGCATCTTGAAGCAATAACTGACAGCACACTCACCACCAGCCAGAGCAATCACTGAAGCATGTGTTTGAAGCGGCAAATATGCTCCAATTAGTTTTAGTAAACCTGAGTAAAGTATATACGTGTACAATTTTGAAGCTTTTTTTTTTTTTTTGGGGCACTTTATGCTTGGATTTTATTACATTTAAATTCTGGGATGTTCTTCATCATCATTATCATCATTATTATTATGTAATTCCGACAAGTATCTTAAATCGTGATATTTTACCTGCATGTTTTGGGTTGGGGGGTAGGTACGGGATGAATGAAATTAAATAAAGCACAAAGTAAGTTTATGTACTGGTTATTTAGATGAATATCGTCACTTTCAGACGGATACTGCTTCAGTTACGTCTGCTGGTACTAGCTCACACTACAGTTACTGCTGCAGCTGTCAATATATTCATTTTTTTTAATGAGAACACATGAAAAAAAATGCATTTAAAAAAAAATCCTCCAAAAATGAGTAAAAAAACCAAACACTGCTCTCAGTAAAATGACTCTCCTGGCTTGTATTCTCTTTTTGACAGACTAAAAATAAACTTAAAATAAACAATTTAACTGCTCCTCAGACCTAAATTCCAGTGTTGGTGAACGATGACTGCACCTTTAAAGCGCCGAGTGATTTCTCTAAGTCCCTTTCTGACTCAAAGAACAGTGGTGTTTGGGGTGTACAGTCCAGTTATCTTTGTGTGTTTGCGTGTGTGTGTGAGATCAGGTTGCTGTGGACGTCCCTGTTGAACGCAGTGGTGCCCTCTAGGCGAAAACCAAAACCACACCCAACTCTTCAGAGAGCAAATGGTTTTAATGTGGTCAGAGAGAGGGAGGCACGATGCACAGATGAAAAGTGGAGACCCTCTGCTGTTATTTTTTTCCAGGTGTATGTATGACCTTAAAGGACCCTCAGCCCCTCACATATGTTTTCAGACACAAAAAGGGGGGAAAGGAATTTATGCCAGAAGTGAATGGCCATGTAGACGCCAACTCTTTACACATGGTGTGGTTACAAAAAATGTACACAAAGCAAGAGAGTGAAGAAATGTGGTTCAGACCTTAATTATTCTCTTCTTCTTCTTTTTTTTTTTTTAAATGGTCCAAATAACTGGCAGGACGCTGTCTTTAGCACAAAGGAATGTACTAAAGTTAGGATGTTTCAAAACTCTTATTTGGACAAACACCAGACAGGCAACAAAAGTGCTGCAGAGCTGGAAGGGGAAGGAATTTATAGAGGGTGGGGGTTGTCATGCTGGTTGTACCGGTGGTGGTGGGAGGGAAGGAGCCTAGTGGTGCTATGGGTCAGAGGTCAGCTTCTTGCACTCAACAGCTGTCCTAAAAGCGGCAGAGATAAGCACCGAAAGCATCCTGTGTGTGTATACCTGTGTGTCTATATATATGTGGTGTATGACTAATACCAGCCGTTGGGCAAATTCATACAGTAAAGCTTGACCGACTGCAATCTCACAAGTCCAACATTTTTCAAACTTTGCCTCATGTCCCGAGAAAAGGGGCAGATTACACCACCAAGGGAGTGAAAGAGGAGGGAGGTCAAGGCTTGACCGGTAGGCCAGGTCATTCATCAACCGCTAATGGCCGGAGCTTTATGCTGTCATGATGAATGACCTTTGTCCAAGAGGGAAACGACGCAAAGCTTAACCGCGAGACAATGGCATCGGCAAAGGCGTCCATTCTGGACTTGTCAATCAAGGTCTGAAGGAAGTCTGTGTGTGTGTGTGCGATGAGCATAGCTGTAAAAGGTTTGTGTGTACACTCTGGGTGATTGCTTATTTCCAGCTCTAAGATGACATGCAGAAGTGAGGCCATGAGGCATTTACTGTGGTTCACAGGTGGTAACAAGGTCTTGTTTAGGCCTGCTTTGAATACCCAGGTAGGGTATTCATTCCTGTCCGGCCTCATAATTGCCCTGGAAAGCATTCAGGTTCAAACTCTGTGAAACCAGTTTAACATTAGACATGTACTGGGGGAGATGTAGATACTTCATGTGGGAACAATATATTGCATTGCATTTCCAGGAATGTTTGGGTAGAGTAGCTCTTCCCAAAATCAGGTGTGACGAGAAAGCAAGAAGAAGGAAAAAAAAAAGAATGAAAACAATGACCGAAATGTGGCTACTCCACTCAGACACTGAGGCGTAGAGTAAAGGAAGAGAAACATGCTGAGTTTTGGGGTTATAAAATCTTTATACAAAGTTAAAGAAAAAAGCTTGACACAACTACTAGCCAATAAGAATTCTCTTGAGTCTATAGAAGAAATGCAAGATGGTCCTGCCTGTAGCGGTGCTGGGATAGCTGCTAACACTTACATGTACAGTACACGCACTGTTGGCATGAAATAACTGCCTGAGATGGCAGAAAGCCACAAACTTGTAATGATCTAAATAAATAAATAAATAAATAAAATGATACCTTGCTTAAGAGATGTTCCTGCTTTAAAAAGACCAAAACATATTAGCCCTAAGCGGAGACATCATTTAAGAATTCAGTATCCTTCTTGTTTGTATTTTAATGAAATCCTTCATGTTTTAAATGCTATATGAGAGGTGGGGACATCAGCTGAACTGCGTTTCAATATCAGGCCTTACTCTGCAAATACCAGCATTCTAACAGGAAAATGCCGCCATTTTCATTTTTTGGCCAAATCTTTTTCAAATTAAAAACTGAACACAAAACAAAGATTGTGTTGTGTGCTGTCATCTATCGCCCTCCGAGGTTCGACATGGACTTTTCTGTCTTTTTGTGAGGAATAATGATCGACTATGATCATGTGCTCATACTTGGGGATTTTAATATTCATGTATGTTGTCCCGTGAAACCGTCTGCTCCTGCTTGTCGCCGCCGAGTTTTCAACTCTTTTTCTGTCAGTCAGTTTTCTGCTGCCTTTCAGCAGCTTAATATTCCTCCTGACTTGGATACGGCGCAACTAAGTCTTTGGCTAGATGCATCTCGTAAGAGTATTCTGGACACAGTGGCCCCTATGAAACTTGTGCAGTCCAAAGTCAAACCTGAGCCATGGTTTAATGATAAAGTTCGCGCTGACGAGCGAAAATGTTGCAGAGCAGAACAAAAATGGAAAAAGGATAAATTGCAGGCCTCCTTGCAGTAACTTAGGAACTGTTGTCCTTTCCCAGATCAAGCCCTTTTTAGATGAACATAATATTATGGAGGTTTTTCAATCTGGTTTTAAATCCCAGCATAGCACGGAGTTGGCCTTGGTGGCCTTAATGATATATTTAGGGCTACTGATTCTGGGGACTATGTTGTCCTCGTTCTCCTTGACCTAACCGCTGCTTTTGATACGGTAGACCACAGTATTTTATTATCTTGTTTACAAACCCAACTTGGTTTTCGTGGTACCGTATTAAAATGGTTTGGGTCTTACTTGTCCGGCAGAACCATGTCTGTAAAAATCACCGATGCTGAATCTTCATCCGCTCCTTTACTTTGCGGGGTTCCGCAGGGCTCAATCCTTGGTCCACTACTTTTTTCTCTCTATCTGCTTCCCTTGGGCTCAATACTCAGAAAGCATGGGATTTCTTTCCACTGCTATGCTGATGACAGTCAAATATATATGCCCCTAAAGAAAGGTGCCCTCTCGATTGAGCCATTATTGCGATGTCTTGAGGATGTCAAAGCCTGGATGGACTTAAATTTTTAACATTTTAATGATCAAAAAACAGAAGTGATGGTTTTTTGGCCGAGTAGTGCACATGATACATCCACAATTGACCTGGGGCCTCTGGCGTCCTATTTGAAGCAGACTGTTTCTAACCTGGGCTTTAAAATTGATAGAGATCTGAAATTAGATCGCCAGGTTGGGGCAGTGGTTCAGTCTTGTTTTTATCACTTATGGCAGTTAGCAAAGGTTAAGCCAATTCTTTTAAAGCAGCATTCTGAAATGGTGATTCATGCCTTTATTACAACTACGCTTGATCATTGCAATGCGCTTTACTTTGGAATCAGTCAGTCCTCCCTTAAGCGTCTCCGGTTAGTTCAGAACGCTGCTGCTCGGCTTCTGACTGGTGTTAGGAGGAGGGAGCATATTACTCCTGTCCTGGCTTACCTACATTGGTGGCCAGTACATTTTAGAATTCAGTTTAAGATTCTTTTACGTGTGTTTAAATGTTTGCATGAGCTGGCTCCATCCTATCTTTCTGAGCTACTTAATCCGTATCTCCCAACTCGTTGCCTCAGATCACCTGATCAGCTGTTCCTAGAGGTACCGAGGTCAAAATTGAAGCACAGAGGAGACGGAGCTTTTAGTATTGTTGCCCCTAAATTATGGAATGACCTGCCATTACATATTAGGAGTGCCCCTTCACTGTCAACCTTTAAAACCCTTCTTAAGACACATTTTTATTCTCTTTTAATACACATTGAGATTCTTATTGTCTGATTTTATTGCTTTTGTTTGTGTTCTTGGTGTTTTTCTTGTTCTATTGTACAGCACTTTGTTGCAGTTTCTGTTTTTAAAGTGCTTTAAAAA
>JAMQGT020004598.1:0-48240 GCA_024447675.2 Pterophyllum scalare
ATACGAGAGTTAGTTAAAAGGTACCACACATAAACCAACCATATTGCTTACAGCTACACCAACATGCTCCACCATACTGAACTGACACCTGAAGAACAAATACTTCAATGTCTTATCAGTGTCTTTCAAAAGTGCCATGGTGTCACACAGCTATGCTTAACATTGGATTACGCTTTTCCGCACTGCCTGCAGGACACTGGATGTGGTCATCAGTTCCTTGCACTGATCCTCTGTGAAAAAAACCTGTGTCCTTTTTTTGGTTATGAGCTGAATCTGGCAACCAAATCAAACTGTTTTCACACACCACTTAAAAGCTTGAGCTTGCCTGCAGCCACTGAAAACAATGATTCTATTTGATTTTTTTAGCATCTGATGCTTTTCTACATCTATGACCTTGAAAATGAGGCCATACAGTTAAAAAAAAAACCAAGTCATCAGGATCTGATCCATAACAGCAGACATACCAAAACACTTTGTGTTTTTGTAATGTGATACTGGTAACACAGCGTGAATAATCAATGTCATGCTTTCATAATTGTCTTGCTCCACTTCCACGAATCCCTGGTATCTCCGGTTCCATGTTGCTTTCATATGACAACATGATAGATCTCATGCCAGGACTCTATTTTATGAAGCATAACAAAATCAGTTTATAGATTTAGTAGTAGAGTCTCCTTTGAAATGTTGCTGTAGTTCAGGGGTGGGTAATTAATTTTTCCAAGGGGCCACATGAGAAACTGGGACTGTTGTGGAGGTGATGAAGTCAGTTCTGCTCAATATTTTTATTTATTTTTTAAATCTTTTTATAAACTGTACAGGTAAAAGTAGATGTTACAGTTAGGCAATGAAAATATTAAATAGGCTTCTCGCTTTTAAATCAACATTCCCGGTTTGTCCCATTTCAACTCATGCCTTTCCAAGCATGCATTTACCCCTGTGAACAAATCACTCCCCGTTGGAGTTTCTTTCACTGAGTGCATTGCTGTCTGCTCCTTCTTAATCCCAAACGCTTTCCTTATCTCATGTACACGATCCCATGGGATGTGTCATTGACATCGCAGCTCTCATACAGAGCCAAGGAGAAAAAGTCAAAATGATCCACTTTGTTTTCAACTGAAGCTCAAGATTTTTAATAATATCCTTCATTCGTCTAGTTATGGTTCACCTGGAGAGAAGCACATTCTCAAATACTTCTTTTTTCCACCAAACACTCTGACCAACAGTTTATTTTTCTTTTACTTTTTACTTTTGTTTTGTTTTGTGGGAAATTACAAACCTGACTCCACTCCTGGATGTGCAAAGCTTGGTGACAAGTCCTTGTTGCTTTTACAAATTTGCTATCAAAGGTTCAGGTGTCAAGTTCTTGTATTTCTCTGCCTATTTAGTCTTATAATCAGAGGTGGGAAGTAACAAAGTACAAATACTTCATTACTGTACGTAAGTAGAATTTTCAGGTAACTGTACTTTACTTTAGTAATTAAAAAAAAATTTTTTTTACTTTTACTCCCTACATTTTTACACAAATATTCCTACTTTTTACTCCTTACATTTTCAAAACAGACTTGTTACTTCAGATTTAACACATGGTGTTTTTATTTCCCATCACTGCGCCTTCGAACATCAAACCGATCTGAGAATAAATGGAGGGAACAATAACACAGAAAAAGACAATCCTATTGGTGTGTCAGCCATACAAAGATATGAAAGAGGCAAAAATGTAAGTCATGCATCATTTATAATGCTGTACTCGCGGGTTAAAGTGGACCAAAGCGATCTGGAATGGCGTTTGTGGTGCAGATGTCTGTAAGTTGTGGTCGCGGCACTTCAGCATCTTGTGACCATATAGGGAGTAACATGTGGCAGCTAATTTCAAATGCAATGTCTCTATCAGCTCAGCAAATATGAGCAAACACACAGCGTGTCACACAGCGTGTCTGCTACCTGAATGTACTTCTGTACACCCAGAGCTGGAGAAAGATGTAAGAAAGAGGACAGGTAAAGGTAAAGGCTGCTTATTGGCATTTGATAAACTGGAAATTTAAAGCTGACATTTAAAAAAAAAATCAGATCTTGGATCTGTGTATGATGTGGTTACGTTTTTTCATATTGTGAACATCCTGCAGAACAAACTCAGGTACGCTAACTTTGTGTTATTCAAGGGCTGCATGAAAATACTGCAGTCTAATGCAGGTTAAACAGGTTAGTATGCTGTACTGTGGTGAATTTACAGTAAAGCTCTGTGTACAGCTGTGGTGTACATGGTCATTGTTAGGTTACATCAAGTGTAGCAGGGATGAGTTTGAATTTAAGTTGAGGATACTTAGATTCATTGAATTCAACCGTTATAGTCTGCCCATATAAAAACAGTATACTGTCAGTGTAGGGGATGGAATCAGATAGCTCATGAAACATCTGCACGCATCTTGTTGAATTCAGTTGTGTAAATCCATGAAGAGCAGTAAACCTCAGAGCAGCATCAGCACAGCTGAGCTGATCACAGCCTGGACACAAAGAAAATCTACTGGAGCTCACAATAGAAGGTTGTGATTCTTTTCCCCACACTGAGCCACTACAACAGATCTTTCCCGTGAATCTCACTTTAAACCCAAAGCGTACTAATTTTTCTGTTTAGGTGAAGAGGCAGAGTCACCCATCTACAATGTAGGCAACAGCAAATAGAGCTTCTTCTTTTCTTTTTTTTAAAAATTCTCTTTCTCTGCAGGTGTACTACAAAACAGTATTCAATTGGGTACATTCATTTAGAATTATGAATTTAGACTGAAATAAAGTTTGTACTAATGTTATTAGATTATTGTATTAATTAGCACAAGATTCAGTTAGCTTTAGACAAAAATATCTGGTAGAAACATCCTCCAAAGAGCTACTGTTACTTTCTTATTTTGAGTACATTCCAGAGCCTGTACTTTTTTTTACTTGAGTAAAGAAGTTGAATCAGTACTTCAAGTTTTATCGGAGTATTTTTTTTAACACAAATATCTGTACTTCTACTTCAGTATAGAATGTCCGTATTTTTGCCACCTCTGCTCATAAATTTAAATTTAAATTCTAATACTTAAACACAGAAATCTGCTCTCCACAAACTAAGCACGTGACTTCACCTCTGACTTCAGTAAATAAATATGTAAAAGTCCATGTCTTGTTAAAAACTCTACATTCTGTATCATTGTCTTTTTTTTAATGTGAGTAAATTAAAAAACAACAACAGCAAACAAACAAACGAACAAAAAAACTCAAAATAAAAGCAACAGAGTTGTATTGTAATTTCACCAAAAAACAGTAAGCCATTATCTGATGAAAGCTAAGAGCCAACAGCCAGAGGCTTAGTACAGGCTGTACAAACTATAAATGCGTATTAGTCAAGCTAGCACGCACATGGTGGAAACACTGACATCACCATATTAGTTTAATGTGCTAGCATGCTAACAATTGCTAATAATAACTAACTGATGATGAAGCTAGATGGTAAATGTATCCTGAGAGGGTCTTGAATCTTGGTACAAAATATCATGGCAGTTCAGCCAAAAAATGGTAAGTGGCTGCATATGCTTTGCCCCACATTCACCTGTTCACATACACAATCTGACACTCTAATGGCAGTGAATGCATTGCAAAATGTCTTGGCCAAAAATACTTAGACAGGTGGACACACACCACTCGATTGCCTTTTTGGTTGTTCTTGACAGGAATAGAGGAGGGTGATGGAAATGTGGTGGAAGAAAGTATGGGAGTGACATGCAGCAAATGACTGTGCTGGCCGGGATTCGACATATCTTCGCAAGGCTGGATGAACCTCAGTACACCACAGATGGGACTGGTGTAAAGTGAAGGCCACACAGACTGATTAGTGTCCTTGCAGTTATCTGATACACAAAAGCTATCTCCTCATAGTGGTGCACAGACATTTTGGGAAACAGGTGCTTGAACCAAAAAAAAAGAGGCAAATAAATATTTATTTAAGAAAAAAAGTTGCATGCAGTAGCACGCCTTTTACTTGCTTACATATTTGTTGATTTCACTCAGCCTCCTTACTGCTACATGGGCCTGATCCATGTAACCATGCAATACCACCTTGAAAGCATCTGATTGGCAGCCGCTTCATTCTTCAGCATGACAATGATCGCAAACACACTGCCAAGGCAGTAAAAGCATACCTGGATAGAAAAGCACACAATGGTCTCCTCAAACCCTCAACCTCAACATTATTGAAACAGTGTGGGATCATATCGACAGAGAACAGAACAAAAGGCAGCCAACGGCTAAAGAAGAGCTTTGAACACCCTTCAAGAAGCCTGGAGAACTATTTCTGAAGACTACTTTTAAAAAATTACCAGAAAGCTTGTGGAAGAGAGTTCAGGCTCTGCTTAAGAATAAAGGTGGTTATACCAAATATTGACTTTCAAGCTCCTTTGAACTGTACAAACACAGTTTTTGTCTTACTGTATTTCATGTTTGCACATTTCAATAAATCACTGCACCAATTTCCTATTTATGGCAAAATATGAAGAAATGAGGGATTACTCAAGACCTTTGCACAGTACTGTATGTGTACTATGTCTTTGTGTGTCACCTTTAACCTAGATGTCATGTTTCCTTTCCAGTCAGTTTCTCTCCTCTCAGCTCCTCTCTCTCTGTCTTTGTAATGTGACCTTATCAGAGTCTCCTAATTGGCCAACAAGTTCCGACCTTTTTAAAGCTACCTCAGTTTTATAACAGCTTTCATCACTGGCCATGGCTGGTCTAGTGCCAATAGTAGCATTAGCACTAGTCTGTATTTACACCTGAGAGCCCAGTAGATACTGGGCTAGGCATTACACTCTGTCTTAATGCTAATCTCTTCTAATAGATTTTGCATTGATCTGTGAGGCTGTAAAGTTGTTAGCAAGGTTTATAAAAGGTCAAACAGCTGCCGCTGAGGCTCAATGGATAGCTGAGACTGCTGTTTTACCGCTAAGCATGACCTCATCCTATAAGCACTGGGAACACCAGTAGAGATAATATATGCTCATCAGAACATATTGAGTTTTCTGGATTTTTAAAATTTCCTAATTGCCTCTTGTGGTGATGTCATGTCAGTCATAACTGTACGGTATATTGGTTTTTTTTGTTTGTTTGTTTTTTTTAGCCCAAATCTTTGTTGTCTTGTGATACAGTGTCCCTCGAATGCCTCCTAACCAATCAGGAGTTCAACAAACAAAACCTACAGATTCGTCACGACCTAAAATGACCAATTTTAGCATTTATATGCCTATAACAGCATTGTATCATTTTTATTATTATTTTTATTTCATGACAATCCTATGTCAGTTATATCCACAACTTTAATATTATGATAAATACAGTACCAGTCAAAAGTTTGGACACATTTACAAAAGCCAGTCTGTAACACACACACACACACACACACACACACACACACACACACACACACACACACACACACACACACACACACACACACACAGAGATCAAACAATGCTGTTTGCACAGATATGTGTATGCAGTAAAGTATCACTAGCTGAGCATTAAGAATATGAAACTAGAAATAGTATGAAATATGAAAATCTGTTTAGTTATCTTTAAATATGCAACTTTATGATTGCCTTTGTGTGTGTGTGTGTGTGTGTGTGTGTGTGTGTGTGTGTGTGTGTGTGTGTGTGTGTCCATGCATGTGTGTAAGTCAGTGTGTGTGCCTTTCTTGCCCTATAGGCTCATGAAACTAAGTCCAGGGGCCAGTTCTTAGTTCAGATGGATTTACAGTGATCCTGTTATACAAAAGCCAGTCTGTAACACACACACACACACACACACACACACACATGCATGTACAGAGTTGTTCAGGCCCATGAAGGAACAGTCAGATGATGACAGACAGTGTTTGTGTGTTTGTGTGTGTGTGCGTGCGTGTGTGTGCGTGCGTGCAGCTGGGAGCGATGCTGGAATCTTAAGCCTCTTTAACATGAGTGTTGAATAACTCAGTTACTTAAAGCTTCTTAGCCTCTCTCACACCCTCCGTTCCTCCTTTTTTATCACTGCATCTCTAGATCTTTACCAGTCCTCCCCCTTTTCGTCACCTTTTTACTGGCTCACCGTTTTCTCACAATATATAGACTCATGTATCACATGGAATTACACTTTACATCTTTTTTTTTTTTTATAAAACTACAATAAATTAAGCTCTTTGTGGTTAAAAAGGTGTTTTTGGAGGACTATGAGGGATAACATTTAATTCTATCAGTACTGGACTGGAAGGAATTTATTGCATTCACTAAAATCTCCTAAAATTAGTGTTATCATGTCAGTTCAGTTGCTGACATTTTAACTCAGATGACTGATGTTTTCCTCTCTTTGACCATGACATAATAGTTATTTATGTATATTTAATGCTTTATAATGATTTAGTTGTGTAACATCCAGTGGCTCTGATGTAACTTCTATCTCTGCTCAGGGTCACAAAAGTGGGGTTCATGAATTAGCTCTCAAACCTGCCACAATTGAGAGGTATGACTATGAATACCTACAATGATCAGAATTTTATATAGCAGGCAGTATGTATGTTTGTGTGTGTGTGTGTGTGTGGTAGATCTCACACATGGCATCTATCTTTATCTGCTCTCACAGAGTGTGTGTAAAAGCTCAGTTGTGGTTTAACGGTATTAGTGCTTACTTAAAGGGTCGCAAGAGTCTCAGTCTCTAAGCCTGTCTCTTGGATTAGTGCAACAGCTGAGGAGAGCGTGCACATGACAGCCAAGGAGAGCGTGCACGCGTGCGTGCGCACGCACACACACACACACACACACACACACAAACACACACACACACACACTTCTATTTGCATGTCTTTCTCCAATGAGATCATTGTCATACAAATTTTGTGCAAATTATTAAAACAAGGAGATTTTAACGTCAAGCTATCTTGTGAAATGTGTGTGTGTGTGTGTGTGAAACCTGCACATGACTTTGCCATACACTTAAAGCACAGTGATACACACACACACACACACACACACTGCTATTTGCATTCCCATGACCATAATAAGCCTTTGATTATCACTCATGGTGGGTATTTCCCCAAAGCCTGTTTGCATGGCTGTTAAACAAACTGGGTGTTGGTGTATCAAGAGAGGCATCTTTGTTCCTTTTTCACACAAAGAGCCAGCCATGAATAGTACACACATAATTGTCTGATAGTGCTTGGTAGGAAAACACACACCTGTTGACCTTGAATCCACTCCTCGGCACCTCCTTCCTGACACACACCTACAGATATGCAGCCTTGCATAAACAAAAACAAACAAATGTGGTGGAAGCACTCAACAGCCACAGGGACTATAAATTCAATACAGTATGTTCAAGTGTATTTATAGGGCAACACACACACACACACACACACCCATACAAACACACACTACAATACCAATAACAACAAAAAGAATGTGTATAAATGGGCAATATTGTCTCCAGTTTTTGAGGCTGCAGAAGTAGATCAGCTTAATTTTTCATTCCACGCTCAACATAAAAGAAGTTTTCTGTTTTTCTGTGGCTGAGCGACTTGGCATCTACAATTCTGCTTTCTGTTTTATCCTTGTTAAAGTGAAGAGGAAAACTAAAAGGAGAGCGCTTCAAAAAGAATAGCCAGATCAAATGCACAGATCAAAAAGATAGATCAAAATACCCTAGTGGTATAAAGTTTGACTCTCAGCTTTAGACTTTGAACATTTCTAGCTGCTGTAAAATCATGAGATGCTATACGGAATACCATTATGTGAACACATACGTGCAAAACCCTACAAAGCAGTCAGATAGGACTTCAAGACAAAAGGGGAGTCTTGGATTTTGAGCTCATGTTCTCGAGCTCTTGCACAGCTGACTTTGTTGTCAGCATTTAATACAAGTGTGAATCTGCAAGTTGCTGCAGAGGAGGAATGGTTATCCCACATTATGAGCAAAAAACAACAACTAAAAACAGGGCATGTTAGGTGATGAGGATGGAAGTAGGCATAACTGAATACATGTATACAGAGAGATGAGATTAGATATTGATGAGATTATTCAAACTAAAGGTTGTCTGGCAAAAATGTTGAATAAATGTTATCTAATGGTACAATTTTCAGCAAAATACTACTGCAATGAAACAATTGTGTGCGTGCAAAAAAGATGCCTGATGTAAATTTGAGTGTTTATCCCTTCAAAGTCCTTGTGCACATTTGGACGGCTACCAGTGCTGGTACCATTTTTAGAATGCAACCTTGAAGTTTTGCTCTGACCATGCACATGTGCATATCTGGAGTGTGTGTAGAAAGCAAACATCAGCTTCTATCTCAAACTGATGCAACCTTCATGTCAAGGAGCATCACTGATTAGGAGAGCAGGCTATGAGTCAAAAACCTCAAGCATGGTTATTTCAATATTTACAGAGCTGCATGCATTCGTCTCATGTATCCATCTACTGTAACTTCCCGATTAAACATTTGGTGCAAACCACCCGAACTGTGGTGTAGACAATTATGCCACGGTTGCTAGATTTGCCAAGTAGGCTGGCTTTCTTTCTTCTCTCCCAATGAAATTCAGGTTAGAAGGTCACCATTCTGACACACTGAAGGTGATTCAAGTGTAAGTGTTTGGAAAGAGACTTCCAGGGAGTGTTGGAGGATCACTGAAGGAGACTACCTTTAAGACGGTCAAATAGTCGGTGCAAGACAGAGGACTCAAATGCAGACACAAATGAGACAGCATAACAAGTTTTTCCAGTTTATTATTTACAAGGGTAATTTACACAGGGGAAGGTCACTGGGGAAACCAAAACAGAACTCGGGTAACTCAGGAAAACTATTTACAAAAGGGAGCTCCAGCACTGGCAATGATGAGTAACATGTGTACCTGGCTGCAAAGCAAGTAACCCAGACTCAGCCCTGGAGGGTGGAGAGATCTATCTATCTATCTATCTATCTATCTATCTATCTATCTATCTATCTATCTATCTATCTATCTATCTATCTATCTATCTATCTATCTATCTATCTATCTATCTATCTATCTATCTATCTATCTATCTATCTATCTATCTATCTATCTATCTATCTATCTATCTATCTATCTATCTATCTATCTATCTATCACCCATCTGTTATAGATCATGGCTCTGACTGCCACTACACATGTTAGGACACACAAAGCAATTGCCAGAGCCTCTTAAAAAAACATTCACACTATCCACACAGTTAGAGTCTCTTTATTCTCCAGTCTGACAATGTCTAGTTCACTTTGGTTTACTATCTTTGTGATCAGAAGCATAGACGGATGTCCTGGTGGCTTGAAGCCAAGTTGAACAATGCGCGCACATCGTGAGTCTGAACCTGCTCATCGCTTTTGTCGCATATCACCCCTGTGGTTCCTATTTGAGTTCACTAAAACAGGAAAGCCAAAAAATATAACAAAGGGCCAGAGCAGAGGAGAAACAATCCATCTAGCGGCGGGAGCAATATATACAGTAACGTAACAAAGTCGGATATGAGAGCAGAGGTGAGCAGATCTGCCTGATAGGCTGAAACCCATCTGGACCTGGTCTTCGCCGTAGCACCACAGCTCTGCTCCACATGCTGCCTTTGATACGACTCTGCTCACAGCTGCACTTGATAAAACTGGAGGTTTTGTGGTGCTCTGGTTTATGTGTGTCTGCGTGTGTCTGTCTGTGTCCATGTGTGAGTACATGTGTGTTTGAAAGTTTTTAAGTGTGGAATTTTGCCCCATGCCGCGTCACTTCCACATTATCTCGTTGTGAACCCTTCACACAGACACACACGCGCAGCCACACATGTTTTCCATTTGGATTTTAATTTCCCTCCTTTTCCTTTCGTCTGTTTAAACAGCCGGCAAGAGGGCTGTAAAATTCTGATCTGTTTACATGATAGGCTGCCTGGTGCTTGGCTGTTTAATGCACCGTCGTAAATTATACACGATCTCAGCGCACTGGGAATGAACACAATACTGCAACTTCAAGAAATGCCAAAAAACCTGTTTCAAAGGTCCAGCTTGAATCTGTGACGCCCTCTGACTAAAAAGGATCCTTGAAAATCGTGAGGAAACTCTTACATTCATCCTGGAATAAAAAGAAATCTCCACACGTAAGATTTTTTTTAAAAAGTAGATCAGCCATGTATAATTGATTATTTCACTTTAACATGATTAAAGTCTAAAGAAATGACAATCTTGTCTGTGTACACTTCACGCTGCTTTAGTCATTGAACATAAAATGCCATTTCAGATTACATGTTAATCAATTAATCAGTTTTTTATGATTGCTATCATCTGAGCACACAAATTAGTAATCAGTTAGTTCAAGAGCCTTTTTTTTCTTTATATTGAAATATGGTAATTTATAGATGTGACTCACAATCAAAATGCTGATTCCTTTACACTTTATATTGACCCTTTGGTGGAGTTAACCCCTACAGCATCCCGTAAGAGTGCTGGGAATCAATTTAACCCAGGGTCCATTAAGAATTTAAAGTGCACAAATAATATATAAAGAAAAAGTGTTTACTGTTTACACAGTAAAATGCCATGGAAGCATGCTGTATTAACGGCAGCCAAGCACCTATACAAAGGTGGAATCTAATATGCTGTCTAAACAAAACCATATTCTGACTGCTTTCAATACAATTTGCATATTTGCATTCCATTTTTACATAGGACTTTCCCCTTCTCTGGTTTCAACAACGTGTCTGTAAGAATTTATATACAGTGTTAGCATTAATAAACTGATAACACCGATCTAGCATAAAAAATACCACTATTACATCTATCATGCTTCAGTTTTAAGTGATCACATAATCACTCTACAGCATAGCACCACAGAGAGTGGAGATGATGGGACACTAGAAACAAGTGATTTATCAAAGGCATGAGAGGAGATTTAGTGGAAAAGATTCATTCCTGTAGGGAGTGCAGTAAAATCCAATAAGGCTGCAAACAGTGCATTCACAGCTACTCAAATTTCAGTGCACACACAACAGTTCACTGCATGTTGTGTATCAAATGTTAATGACAAGAAAAGGTGAGATGATGCTTATGGTGAAGTATTAGTACAAGGCATCCATCCATCCACTTTCTAATGCTTATCCAGGTCTTTATCACCAGGTCAGAAGTCTAATCAGAGCTACCCAGACCGCCCCATCACTATATCCCACGCCCAGGGAGAAATACTGCAGTGTTCCCAAGCCAGCTGAAAGACAAGATCTCTCCAGTGTATTTTGGTCCTACCTCACACTCTCCTCCCAGATGGACATACCTGAAACACTCAGGAGTCATCTGAGAAGCATCCTAGTCAATGCCCAGACCACCTCTGTTGGTTATTTTTGATGCAGAGAAGCAGAGGGTAGCAGTATCAGACACAGCTAAGGCAAAAAAAAAAGAAAGAAAAAAAAAGCATCATTACCTTTATAATTGCAGGTACAGTTAAATAATAATAAGCTTACAAATGGAGGATTCTGTTTAAGAAAAACTCCTTTACAGATACTACTAACCATATAAAAACAGCAAGCAAGCAGTTATCTTATTAAAAACAACTGAAATCATTTGTTCCTTGATGATGTGATTTTGTGTTATTGATTTTTTTGACCTGCCCAGGGACTGCAGATGGAAATAGCTAAATTTGGTACAATGCATCTCTTAGGAGGCTAATGTTTTAGTACATGGACCCTGAGAAATAACCAAATTCAAATACATATCTTGCATACAATTTTTTTTCCACTGTACATTTAATAGTACACTCATTTCTTACACAATGTATGGTTGACGTGGTCCCGTAATCATATATAGATGTACATACATTTTGCTGAATATACAGTGCTTAGGAAATGTATTAGACTACCTGTGATAAAACCCTCCCCCAAAAAACACAAGTATTTTAGAAATCTGTCAAAACATTTGTTTAAAAATGAACATTAAATTGTTATTTATTTAATAACAAACCGAATTCGCTTTTTATACTCAAATTTGAACCGGCACACTGGTCTACATGGGCACAATAACAGACTTCAAGATTAAAATTAAAAAGCACATTTTTGATTTGGAAGGGGGAACATAATAATTACGTAAAGGATTTAATATCATGATATATTTAATCACAAGAAAAAGGAAAAAGACAAAAAGGTGATGTCAACTGAAATGGCAACAAGAGTACAGTTTTGACAGGGTACAGTGAAGCAAGCAAAGCAAATACATTTCTGTATGTCTGCGTCATGACTCTTCACTGGCAGCAGTTTTTGTTGACACTACAGATTAGGAATTGTTTTCATCTTTCAGTCGATCCTGACAAATATCAAACTGGGGAGCAGATTGACTTTGCCCTCCTACCTGTTTTGGAATATATACATACAGTATTATAGCCCTTGCTCTTCTTCATGCAGAAACTCAGCCCAAAGTGTTCACAGAATGACTGGATTTGGCACAAAGGGACCCACATTTTCCCCAAGAACTTCCACAGCCAAAATACAGAGAAAGTGGCACACAGGCGGGGTCGGTGGTATTCAAATTGTGTCTTTGGTTGTCTATTAAAAACAGAAGAGTCAAAACAAAACAAAAGGCCTCAGTAGGACAGCTTGGCCAGAACCCTCATGCAAATCATCTGCTGTTGACACACACCACCTCCTGACCATGAATACACTCTTTAACACCCTCTCTTGAACACACACACACACACACACACACACACACACACACACACACACACACACACACACACGCAATGACACTAACCAAACTAACCCAATGCGTATATACACACATTCAAATGACACACAGCCCAACAAAACACATATGTTTGCATATAAGATCACACACCAAGACACACACACACTGCATGAAAACTCTTCTTGTGGTAAGTAGGATGAGAGTGGGATCACTCCATTTGTCATCCCACACAAAGCTGCTTGTTCAGTCATTATCTGGGAGAGCCTCTTCTCTCCTCTACAGGCAAGCTGACCGGGTCACAGTTAAAATAGCCACTTCTGCCTCCTCGCTCCACTCACTCTCTCACTCTACCCCACTCTCTCTCCCTCCTCTTTTATAAACAAAGCTCAAGCATTTGTTTTAGCTACTAAAATCAGAAAGAAATTGGGCATTTGCAAATCAAATGAGGCCTGTATGGCAGGTTCTTGTACCCCATCGAAAGCAGAGGCTAATTGTGTGCTTGCCCACTTTAAACAAATGACTGGGACACAGGGAGGGAGAGAGTGAGAGACTTTAAAAGTGAATGAAGGGATGGGCATTTGTTAAGGAAATCATGAGGCCAGTGAGCTCATGCGCCATCGTCACTGTCGCCATCTAATCACTGAAGTGGAACACAAGGTATTGTTGAGGGGACTGGACCTGCTCATCTTGTTGAGGATGTGGCAATGGAAATGTACATTTTATACACAAACACCTGCTTAAATATATACATTTGTTTTTTGGGGGGGGTGTCAATATTTGCCATGCATGCATACTTATATTTTTGTACTCACAGGACAAAAATTTAACAAAATGTGCTGCCGACATGACCTTCAGATATTTTGGTCTGCATAATTTTACCACTTCTTTATTACTAGTATTAGAAATAATAATACATCTTCCAAAAGTAGAATGGGAAGCAGAGCCTTCACCTGTCAGCCCCCTCTCCTGTGGAACCAGCTTCCATTTTTGATTAAGAAGACAGACATCCTCTCCCCCATGAATCACCACCTTATCGTGGTGGACTGGTTTGTGTGTTCCAGTGATCCCAGGGGCTATGTTTTCCGGGGATTTTCCCCCTGGTAGGGTCTCCCAAGGCAAATTGATCCTGGTCGAGGGGCCAGATAAAGAAAGATTCAGATGACCCTTATGACATAATGATCAAGGGAACAATTTACCCTGCCGGGGTTAGGGTTACCAGGGCCCCATCCTGGAGCTAGGCCTGGGAGGGTGCTCGAGGGACAATGCCTGGTGGCTGGGCCTTAGCCCATGGGGCCTGGCCAGGCACAGCCAAAAGCGGAGACGTGAGCCTGCCCTCTTGTAGGCCCACCACCCACAGGAGGTAATGATTGGGTGCAATGTGTGTAGGGCAGCAGCCAAGGGTGGAGGCCCTGGTGGACCGATCTCCGGCTATGCTCGACAGACCTTGCACACCTAAATGTATAGTGAGGTATGCTGGGAACACCTGGTTGAGGGCCCAGTCCAAAATATCTTCAGCTCCCACCTTTGGCAGAACTTCAACAGCATTCTGAGGGAGACTGAGGACACTGAGTCCAACTGGACCATGTCCCACACCTTCATTGTTGAGGCTGCTGCACCGAGCTGCCTGTCGTGGTGGTAATCCCCAAGCCAGATGGTGAACATCAGAGGTGAAGGGAGCCACAAAGCTGAAGAAGAGTCCTATCAGGCTTGGTTAGCCTGTGGGACTCCAGTTGATGGGTACCAACAGGGTGAGGCGCTGTTGACTTCAACTGAGGACATAGTCAGGTGGTGGAAGGAATACTTTGAGGACATCCTTAATATCATTGACATGGCTTCTGACTCACCCATC
Organism: Pterophyllum scalare; assembly: GCA_024447675.2. Taxonomy (NCBI): domain Eukaryota; kingdom Metazoa; phylum Chordata; class Actinopteri; order Cichliformes; family Cichlidae; genus Pterophyllum; species Pterophyllum scalare. The sequence continues at coordinate 14,561 of JAMQGT020004598.1, forward strand.
ACTGGGGGCCGACTGGTGTTGTGGTTTCCATCTTCAAGAAGGGGAACTGGAGGGTGCACTCCAATTATTGAGGGATCACACTCCTCAGCCTCCATGGGAAGGTCTGTGTGAGGGTACTGGAAAGGAGAGTTCATTAGTTAGTCAAACCATGGATTCAGGAGGAACAATACTGTTTTCATCTCGGACACAAAACAGTGAACCTCTCAAAATTATTAGTGTGCATGGGAATTTATCCATCCAGTCTACATGTATTTTGTGGATCTGGAAAAGGCATTCCACTGTGTCCCTGTGGGATATCCTGTGGGGGTTGCTGCAGAGTGTGGGGTGTCTAGCCTGTTGTTACAAGCCATTCGGTCCCTGTCCAACCGCAGTGAGAGCTTGGTCCACATTCCCAGAAATATGTCGGACTCGTTTCTGGTGGGTGTTGGCCAGGGATGCCCTTTGTCACCAATTCTGTTCATCATTTTTATGGACAGACTTTCTAGGTGAGCAAAATGGTGGAAGGTTTCCACCTTGGTGGTCTCAGAATCTCATCTCTGTGTTTTGTGGATGATGTGGTCCTGTTGGCATAATCAGGTGGTGGTCTCCAGCTTGCCTTGGAGTGGTACATTCATGTGAAGCAGTGGGTATGAAAATTAGCACCTGTAAGTCTGAGGCCATGGTCCTCAGCCGTAAAAGGCTGTAGTGCCCACTCTGAGTCAGGGACAAGTTCCTGCCCCAAGTGGAGGACTTTAAGTATCTCTGGGTCTTGTTGAAAAGTGAGGGGAGAGGAGAGCGGGAGGTTGACAAACAGCTTGGGGCTGTGGCTGCAGTGAAGCAGATGCTCTCCCTTAGAGATAGGGTGATGAGTACAATCATCCGAGAGGGGCTCAGAGTAGAGCCGCTACTCCTCCACACTGAAAGGAGCCAGCTGAGGTGGTTGGGGAGTGGGAGTTCTGGGTTTCCCTGCTTATGCTTATGGATGGAGACAGACATCATTTTTGCTTTTATGATTAGGCTTAAACCTTTCTTTTTTGATAAAACTCGTAGTTAGGGCTGGATCAAGTGACTTTGGTCCATTCCTTAGTTATGCTGCTATGGGCTTAGGCTGATATCAGGACTTCCCCTGATATACTGAATCTTTCTTCACTCCCGTCTTTTCATTCCTCCATGTGTTTTATTGCTGTATGTCATTAACCTTTGTCTTCTCTTTCTTTTTTTCCCCTTGTTTCCCTATGCTTTCCTTTTGTCTCTTCTATTTCCCCTCTATCCAATCATAGCATATAGCTGCCCCTTTCTGATCTTGGTTTTGCTGGAAGTCTTGTCCTGCTGACATGGAGTTCTTCCTTCCTATTGTCAACAAGTGCATTCTAATAGGAGATTATCAGATTTTGGGAGTTTTCTCTATAATATATAAAGGGTGTTAATCTTCAACGTCACTTTATTTTATTTTATTTATTTATTTATTTTCACCAGATTCAGTAAGTAAAAAACACATTTTAATTTACACTTAAATGTAATATTGACATAAAATACAGGGCTTTCTGTTCTAGAGGACATGTCTTTGCATTTTTACTTTCTAGCTGATCAGTCATTAGCCTATAATCAACATTAGATCTCTTATGACTGCCAAACAGTTTGTGGTATCTTATTTCTATAACCTCAAATGGAAATCTCTCATAAAGTAATAATAAAATGTTAATCATCCTGTTTATTTGGGGATACTGTACATGCATAACCTCATATTCAAAATATAGTGTTAAATAAAGCACTGTGGTGCAGAAATCAACAGAAAACATGGATCTGCTGCTTTGCTAATATAAAGCATAGTTTAAATTCCTTTTATTCTTCTATTTATATTGGTTTCAGTTCTTTGGAAAAAGAAATGATGGTGTTATACTGTATATTAAAAAGGTCTAGTTTTGACTGATGTGTGATTGGTCCTCACCTATAATAACTGTTAAGTTAAGGTGAGGAAAAAATGTCACTAATATGATGCAGGAGAGGAGCACGCTGCCTTGACCTTTTTGTTGTTTTGCTGTGTTTGTGGAACTAATGCAGCACTGAACAAAAAAAATGTTAATGATCAAAACTGCAATTTGGAAAAAGCTGAGATGCTATCTAAAATGCAGAAAACAGAAATGCAATAAGTTACAAATCTCATAAATGCATATTTCATTCACAACAAAATATAGAAAAAAATACAAAATGTTTTAACTGAGACATTATACTATTTCATGAAAAAAAATCTCATTTTGAATTTGATGGCAGCATCATGTCTCAAAGTTGGGATGGGGGCAATAAAATGATGGAAAAGTAAGTGGTACTAAAAAGGAAACAGCTGGAGGAACATTTTGCAACAGGCCCGTAACATAACTGGCTATAAAAAAAAAACATATTAGAGAGGCAGAGTTTCTCAGAAGTAAAGATGGGCAGAGGTTCACCAATCTGCAAAAAAATGTGTCTGCACGTTGGGGAACAATTTCAGAATAATATTCCTCAGCATAAAATTGTGAAGACTATGAATATGTCATCGTCTACAGTACATAATAGTAACAGAAGATTCCAAGAATCTGGAGAAATCTCTGTGTGCAAGTAACAGAGCCAAAAATCATTTTTTTGTTGCCTGTGATCTTTAGGCTTCAGGCATCTTCAGGCAGCACTGCATTAAAAACAGTTCTGTCATGGAAATCACTGCACGAGCTCAGGAACTCTTCCAGAAATCATTGTCTGTTTAAACACCTCACTGGGCCATTTAAATGCAGGTTAAAGCTCTATATCATGCAAAGAAGCCATATATGCATGTGATCTGTAAATGCTGCTTTCTTCTCTTGGCCAAAGCTAATTTAAAACAGACTGAGGCAAAGCAGAAAACTGTTCTGTGGCCAGACGAATTGAAATTTGAAATTCTTTTTGGAAAACATGGACGCCGCATCCTCTGGACTGAAGATGAGAGGGCGCATCCAGCTTGTTATCAGCGCTCAGTCCAATAACCTGAATTTGAGATGGTATGGGGTGCATTAGTGTCTATGGAATTATCTTTTTCAGCGAAGGCCTTGCATATTTCAACAAAACAATGCTAAACTGCATACAGCATCTATTACAACAGCATGGCTTCAGAAGGTTGGCCCAATTGGCCTGCCTCCAGTCCAGACGTTCGACTGACTGAAAACATTTGAATCAAGAAGAATTTATTATCATTATACGTCAAGACATACAATGAAATTACGTTCCAGAACACCCATCCAAACAGGGAAGACTTCACTTCAAGACTTCAAGACTTTATTTGCCATTTGTACTCACACGCAAGGTTTGGGTACATAGGAATTCTTGTGCAGAGCTTTCGGGTAGGAGTTTAAAATAAATTTAAAAAAAGAATAAATAAAATGAAATAAAAAATATAGAATAAAATAAGTAAATATTTACATAAATATATATGTATATACACACATATACAAAAATACAAAAACAGTTACTTAAGTTGGAAGGTTGGTGGACAGGTGTCTGAGGTCATGCAGCCTTTATGCAGCACTACCTTTATTTGGGGCATCATGAAATTAAAAATACAACAAAGAAGATACAGGACTGTTGAGTAGCTAGAATCCTATATCAAGAATGGGGAATCATTCCTCTCCCAAAACTCCAGCAGCTGGTCTCCTTAGTTCCCAGACATTTATGGACTGTTGTTGAAAGAATAGGGGATTATTCACAGTGGTAAATATGACCCTGTCCCAACTTTTGAGTCATGTTCCTGTCATCAAATTCAAATGAACTAAAATTTTTCTTAAAATGATACATTTTCTCAGTTGAAACATTTGATATGATTTCTATGTTCTATTGTGAATAAAATATGGGTTTATGAGAGTTGCAAATCATTGCATTCTGTTTATTTTTGCATTTTACACAGAGTCCCAACTTTTTCAGACTTGGGATTGTACCTCTTTTTCATAGGAACTTATCACACAGCATGGAGAAGTTTCTGGTACACTCACTAAGGCTAACACTGTACTGGATCCTGGACAACTGAATCTGCACTAGTGGTAAATAAATGTAAAAAGATGATGACATTAAATCTTGAAGCGTTTTGGGGAAAAAAAATGAGAAGATGAGGGACCTGGGAAAATAAAAATGTAGTAATATGCATAATTCAGTGCAGTGTAGAGAAAAGCTTAAGAAGTGAAAAACAATGAAAAATAAAAGATAATGTAACAAACTGTGAAGTGGCCAAGACTATAAAACCATGCTGTAAATTTTACAAATTACAAATGCCTGAAGTTCTCAGTTGATCTCAAAAGTTCAGGCTGTGGGACGTGAATCTCAGGATGATTTTCTTTAGCGGAAATTTGCCATATATTCATAGGCTATAAATTTGATTAACTGTAACTCAAGTAGCCAGTCACATGCAGCCAAAATGAATAAATTAATATAAACAGCTTAACTAAAAATGTCCAACCTTTAAGTTGATGCAGCACAAAATTTTATGACCAGCTTTGCCTGTGAATGCAAGAAATAGGCAAATTTTGCAGCTGGCTTACATCTGAAGGCAATCCTAGCAGTTCATTTTAGAGAGGAGGTGTGTGTGTGTGTGTGTGTGTGTGGGGGGGGGGGTGTCACAGGCAGCAACAAACACTTGTAAAAGACAAAATGTGATCAAGTACCCACACAAACGTGTATCTGCACATGCAAGCCTTTGTACCCGTACCACCCACTCACCAGCAACTGTCTGTGCCTGTGTGAGACCTGTGGAAAAGGTCACTGTTGGTCACAGTAAGGACTGGATCAGCCACTGTAGAGGTCCGAGGTCACATGAGTCAGGGAGGTTGAGGTCTCCAAGCCAATCCTGGGCTGGTGTGGGGCTGAAGGACTTTCCAATGTGAAGTGAGCGGCGATACTCAGATGGCATAAAGGGAAACGACCTCTGAGCCTTCTGACTCAGCTTCAGCCACCTCACCAATCACAATGTGGTCACTTTGTCACATAGTAATTCACCTGGCTGTGTTGGGGAACAGAACTATTAGTTACACAAAGCACCCAAAAATGAGTGCAACTTATCAACAATCATTATTGTGGGTGTAGCTGTAACTTGTGCTTGTTGATTAGCAAATATTAAATAATTACATCTTTATTTTAAAAACATTGCTTGTGACTTTTATGTGCAACAGGTCTGGCCTTGATTTTTGCTGAAGATGACAAGTCATATGGAACACAGTTTTCTTTACCAACTCACATAATCTTTATATTTTTTCATTGATATCTTTAGCAGCTACTCAAACTACTTCATGTTCCTTTTGCCTCTTGCTACCTGCTTGTCACTTTGTGTGCACTGATCATCTGTTAGGGTGTCTGTTTCAATCTGGTTTTGAGTGCTGGTATAATAAAATACAATTGCAATACCACTGCTTCTCTTTACTGCAGTGGCATTTGTTGTTATTTGAGTGACAATGGCCAGATTTCTTCTGAGGGCAAACCTGATGAGATATGTCACCTCTTGGATCAGAATGGCATCTGATCAGCTTGGTGAGTTGGGCAAGGGAGCAGGAAAAGGTGGTGGTGGAGGAGGAGGAGGCTCTGTGAGAGAGACAGGAGGTGCGTTTGGAAAGAGAGAAGCAGCAGAAGAGGAGCAGTACTTCAAGCAGAAGGAAAAGGAGCAAATGGAACTATAGGAGGAGATCGACCACTACAAGGGCAAAATTAGAAAGCTCAAACATGACGACTGAAGCAGAGAAGCTTGTTGTCATTTCTCCTTGGAGCCCAAATATCTTATCAAAAAGTTATTGGATATTAGGTATTGTTTTTTTAAAAAATTCCTGCTGGACTAAGCAGGTCCTCTCTGGAGTCATACAGATAGGATACCTTAAAAAAATAAAATATAAAATAATTAATTGGGGTGGCTGTAGCTCAGGAGGTAGAACAGGTCACATACTAATCAGAAGGTTGATGGTTTGATCCCTGGCTCCTCCAGTCTGCATACCAAAGTATTGTTGGGCAAGATACTGAACACCAAGTTGCTCTCTGATGCATTCATTGGAGTGTGAATCTGTGTGAATGTTAGATAGAAAGCACTTAGGGGAGAAAAAAAAATTGCTTGTATGAATGGGTGTAAATGGGTGAATGAGGCATGTTAAATGCTCAAGTAGAGTAGAAAAGCGCTATATACCATTTACCATTTTATGAATTTTATTACAACAAATCAGGAATTCCCCTGGCATTTTCTTTCCTTTATATTGTATTTGTACAATACCAAGACACTTTTTGAAGCAATATAAAGACATCACAGTATAAGTAAGGGGTTTGGATTTGTCCTTGGCCACAGATGGAAACGTGATGAGGCAAATTGAGCTATCTATGTAGACTGACTCTATAAAAATAGCAATAAACTGCAACAGATGACCAGCATAATTAGATTTTTTTAGGAGAAGCACAACATGAAGCGAGTTCAAGTCCTACTAAATCAATTCCCACGCTGAAAATTATTACATAGAGACGGCGAGAGAGCAGAGGAAGAGAGAGATTTGGGGTTATTTGTCATGACACTTGCCGGGAAGGTTCACAGTGACTAAGAAAAACAATATTTGTGTTTTTCTGTTTGTGTTTGCTTGCGTGTGCATGTTAACACGCGTGTGTATGTGTACGTGTGTGTCTGTGTGTGTGTCTGGACGCGCACGTCTTCAGCTCGGCTCCTGGTGAGCCCACGTTACTTTGATTGACAGGTGAGACTTGCCTTTACCCACCGCACTGCCCGCCCTGCGCGCTTCCGAAGTGGTAGCTCCTTGTGGCGCGCTGATTGGTCGAAATCCGCGTAGCTCAACGAGGTCAACAGAATCGGAGAACTTTGCAGAGCGGCTATTGGCCAGTTTTATAACCCACATCATTATCCCCACGTGGAGCAGAATCTTTGATTGGTCCGGAGGCGTTTTGTGGGCTGGCCTATAGTTTCGGTTAGCTGGGTGAGCGTGAAACCGCGTGAGAAAGTTGCCATTGAGGTAAAGCAGAGCTGGACCGTGAACAGTTCCCGCCGCTGTGGGAGTTGTTGTTATCAAAACTAACGACATATTTCCTCATTTTTTTTCGAGAAATCTATTTTGGAGGCAAGGTTTGCTTCTAAACTGGTCGGGGAAGTAAATATTTCTGTATTTGTTGACCGTTCAACCGCCAGCCAGCGACCGCGGCGAGTCAAGTGGGAACTCTTCTCTGCAATTAACTTGTGTGGATTTGTTGCTGATGCTCTGACTTAGCGCCGGCAGTTTGCGGCTGTCTGTTGAGGATCTACGGGTTTGATTTTATCTTGTTTGTTTGTTTGGTCGGCTCTCTGTACTCGGAATACATCAGCTCGCACACAAAACAAACGCCGGAGTGGCGGAGGTGGCTCCAGCCCTTTTTTCACGATTTCTCACCTGGCTCTCTTGCCCTTCTCCTCCCTCCTCCTTCAGCTGCTTCAAACTAATGAGCCGTTTCCCGTGTTTTTCCGGTTGATTTACGGTCGCGCTGCCTGTGCTCCGCTCCGGAGGACAGACGACGACCGAGGACAGCGAGAAGCGGAGATTCACGTTAAACGGTCGTTGAACCCAAACGAAGCAGCGGGGCGGTCGGTGCTTTTTTTTTCTTCTATTTATTATTATTATTTTTTTCAATTAGCGACCGTTGTTTGGTCCTAATAATAACAACGGTGGATGGATTCCTCTCCGTGACTGGGAGCTTCCCACAATCCTTACTTTTCACCTCATTTGATCCCACTTTAACGGGGTTTTAGGAAGGAAACGCTTTCATCCTCCCGGAGATAACAATGTTTCCCCAGGGGCGACACCCGGTAAGACGCTACCCTTTGTGCATTAACAGAAGCTCACTTCACCGGCTCTAACCGGGTAACGTTACCTCGTTATATGACCCGCCCCTCCGGGCTGCCTGTGTGTTTATATTAAGCTTTTCTTGTTAAGTGGGCTCTACAGTGGGATTGTTTGTATTGTTTGTTCAATGACGACTGATAATTAAAAGTTGTTGACATTACATTTGTGCCGAAAGAGGATCAGATTCATAAGTAGACCACAAAATGAGCCACTGTGATGTTGATAATCTGGTTTTCTGTTTGTGTGTGCGTGCGCGCACGCGCCAGACGCCCCACCAGGCTCCAGGCCAGCCCTTCAAGTTCACCATCCCAGAGTCACTGGACCGCATCAAGGAGGAGTTCCAGTTTCTTCAGGCACAGTACCACAGGTGGATAACACAAACACTCAGTTCACATTTTCCACTATTGTCATTTGCCCTCCCAACACTAAACTTCACCCTAACCACAGTCATCCCCATAACTATAATGAACAAAACCTCAACTCTGGCTTCAGACTAACCCATAAACCTGGATTAGGTTCAGTACACATACAAAAGTGCACACACATGCAAGCAGGCATCGGTGTTAGTGCTTGCACTGCGGTAGGTCTACGTCTTGGTGATTGGTGAGAGCCAGAGGGGTGGCGTGTGGCTCAGGGTTTCATAAATCACTCCTTATTTTCCCTGTGTGCATGTAGTTGTGTAGGGAGAAGCCTTGCCCAAGCACTGCATGTTAGCAGTGTTTTTCTTTGCTCTAGATGTTGTCCGGGTGGGTCCTCCAGGACAGGTGAAAGGTAGACCTGCAGACAGGATGTGCCTAATTTACATATTCAAAGAAGAGCATTATCATAAACGTATACCCATTATTTGATGGGAATAGTCGTTGTGTTTTGCATTTTTGCACTAATTGTTCTGAAAATGGCTCCCTGGACTGTTCAGGCTTGTTTTAGTGTGTGTTTAATTCATCAAGCAACTGGAAAGGGATGTTTTAGACAAGGGAAAGATGTGCCTGCCACTCTTTTGATCGAATAAAAGCTGATTAGTTTAACTTGGAAGTGTTGAGTTTCTGTCAAATGGTGTTGTTTTTAAAAAAAATGTATTTTTATTTATTTATAGTCTCAAACTGGAGTGTGAGAAGCTGGCCAGTGAAAAAACAGAGATGCAGAGGCACTACGTCATGGTGAGATCCTGGCACTCACTTCATTTGCCCAACAATGTTACACATCACATGCATCTAAATATATATATATATATATATATATATATATATATATATATATATATATATGAATAATAGAAAATGATAGGAAGAGTAATGTGGAAGTATCACCTGCTTTTCTTGTGCAAGGTGCAGATGCTGGACTATGTTATGATTTTTCTCATTGATTAAAATGTGCACCAGTGTTAAAGAAAATAAGATGTACATAACAGCTTTTTTTTTTTTTAAGCTTTTTCTTTTTTTAATCTCAAGTTTTAAGCCTTTTTACATGAAGCAGCTTGAGGTCGGGGGGCTGTGGCTTTGTATCAGAAACAAAAAGTCGTTCAGATTGTATGTAAGCATCTCTCATTGCCTCATGTTTTAGTAAAAAGCATTTGAGGTGCATGTTTTGATTTTCAAACTTGACTTTGTGAGATACGTCATTTTAAAATATCTGCAAATATCTGCAGTGTAGTTAACATTGTTTTAGTTGTTCAAGCTTTTCCTTTCAGAAGTTTAGGATTTGTTTCACTTCTCTAACCATCTGGCTCTCTGCCCCCCTGCAGTACTATGAAATGTCATATGGTCTCAACATTGAAATGCACAAACAGGTATGACTGCTCGTCCACTCTGTGCATCCTCTTGTTTGTCTGTCTTCCTCTCATGGCTAGATTTTGATGTATGTGGAGTGTGGGCCTGATGACGTGTCCTTGTGTGTGCACGAGTGCATATGTGTGTGTGTCTTTTACTGTATGCCTGTGTGGATGTGTGTTTATTTGTGATCGATGGGGCTCTGTCTCCATTTCCCCAGTTAGGGCCAGCCGGCTGAGCCCAGAGGCAGGACGAATGGCTCTGTAGATTGATTGGTGCTGTCTAGGGGAGCGGCCTGCTTTATTACATTAGAGGGGCAGGGCTGGGGAGGGCAGAGAAATCGATCACAGTGAGGCAGACGGAGGAGATACATTGGAGCTCTCCTTTTTCAAAGCTGGGAGGTTAAAACACACAGTAACGAGGCAGACGGAAGCATGAAATGCACAGTAACAAGGGCAATTACCCAATCAGTGTACACACATACAGAAAGGCAAGGGTACTTTTGCATAGCTGTAAGTAAAGTATGCAAAAATGCGAGGACAGCGACAGTTTAAGTACATAGACGGTAAGGCAAATACAAGTACAGAACTTGGTGATACATATGCATACGTACACAGAAAGTGAAAGTTAAACATTTTCTCTTTAAGTGTGTAGACACATGGATGATGAGGAGGGAAAACTCACCCTCTCACTACACACAAACATATTTCCCCACAGGAGTGGTGCAGGGCTCAGAGTGTTTACCAGTAATTACCACAGCTATCGACCAGTCAGACCAGAGGAAATTGGAGGTGGATTGGCTGGATGCTTCAGTGAAGAGTGGGGATGCTTCTCCGCCTCTCTCACACTCCTTCCCCTTCCTTCTCCTCTTGTGTTGTTCTCCCTTTTTATACCACAAGTCCTCTCCTTTTCTTTCTGCCTTCCTCTGCTCTCCAGTAACAGTTATGGGATCTCTTCTTCCTTTCACAACAACCCCCACCCTCTATCCCATTTTTTTTCCTGGGCTCCTCTTTCATTTTATGTCCACGTGAAACTACTGGTCTTTCATTGTGAAGGAGATGCATCTCTTCCTATTGTCCACACGCACATAAACACACAGTTACACTCACTAAAGCTCCAGGGGAGGTCATTAGCTTGGGACTGCAGTTGTCAGAGCAACAAGCTTCTGTGGGTGGGGTGGGGTGTGGGTGGGGGGTGCGGAGGATATAGACTAACAACCCACCTCCTGCTGAGGATGTATGTGTGTGGGGGTGCAATAATGCTCCAATTATATGTGTAATGGGAAACCTCTTCTCTGATCGCACATTTTCTGTGTATGCTTTTCCCTTTTCTCTGCATCCTCAACTTCTTTTCACCCTCTGTCTCACTTATGAGGCATCATGCAATTTATTCACTATATGGAAATGTTCATTTAAGTGTTTAGCTACATGAGTCGTGAGTTTCTGTTGTATTTTTTTCTTCTAAAGCTTGACATTAGACATGACTGATTGTTGTTGTTGGTTAGAAAACTTAAAACAGATCATATTGTGTAAACTCACAAAGCAAGCAAAGCCTTGATTGGCAATTAGGATGAGCTTAGCTTAGGTGCTATTTGTTTCTAATTATGAGCATATACAACAGATATAGAAATTCGTCCATTGGGTGGGTATTCAGTTTTTAATTTTGCCACTTAGGTATCAACTTTGTGGCTAGCTTTAGTTACTTTTCATATCCCTTAACCAATGTATTTTTGAGTAAGTTGCCCAATAATTTTTTTCCCTTTGCTCAAAATAGGCCTTGGGAGGGTGGCTACACATATAAGCACAATTGATCCACCTGTATTTAACTAAGGTGCCACAACCTTTTTATTTTAACAAAAGTCTCAGCATTTTCATGCTCTTTGCTCATTTTCTAAACAAAAATGCATTTTGTTCTTGAGTAGGTTAATTTAATTTAAAACAAATGAGTTAAAAAATCCTCTTATTTTCCTTTGGTGCACATTACATATATGTAGAAAAAGCCTGCTAATGGAAAAAAAAAACTATGGGGAACACTACTTTAGGACCTGAGGACTTTCTCTCCAGTGCTCTGCTTGGATATAGAGGTACATCTCTCTCCCTTTATACTCATGACAGAGTACATGTCTTTACCCTGCTCTCTCAGGACAATTGCATAACACAATCTGATTGGTTAGCACATGAGCTGCTGCTTGAAGACTGTTTGCAACTTTTCACCACAAGCAAATATGATTCAGTTTGATAACACACTGTTCGAACTGAATGAGAGGCGAGACCTTTGAAGCCTGCACTACTTGTGAGTCTTGTTTACAGCATTGGAAATTTGAGTATTTGACTGACTGGCTTGACCTAGTATCTGGCCACACTATTCTTAGACAGCCTAATCGTTTAGCCTATATACAAATCTAATTATAGGCTTACAACTCAGAATTCTGAGAATGGATGTACAGATATAGTATGCCTGAAATAGCTTTTTATTTAAAGATTTCTGGGTATGGAATAAGTTGGTTATTTTTGGTACTCTGTTACAATACACAAGAGTCTGAAACTATAAAACTGAACAGGATACAGGTTTTTAAGACCCTTTTTGTATTTATTGTAGATGTGCTACAGCAATGGGCACATCAGGTGCACATACACATAGACAATAATGGGATTTTCTCTTACAACAATGGCAAGATGTATCTCATAAATGCTGCACAGACTGGTGAGCTCATGTAGTTATAAATGACATGGAGCTACAGGTGTGCTGAAGGCTTATGATGTCTTTTGATCCTAGATAAATAGTGTATTATTCAGTGTTTAGTTTTCTCAGAGGGAAGTTATTCCATATATACTTAGGTCTATTTGTTCTGGCTTTGCTTACTTTTACGATGGATATTTACTCAACCTCCTTATTTACATTTGTCTGGGGAATATCTGTATTTGTTACTTCTTGGCAAGATAACAAATAGAGTATGTTTTATTTTCAGTTATAGTTAAAGTACTGTTATATTTGAAGTAGTTATGCATTCTAGTTCAAGACTCATTGTCAAAACAGTAATACTTGATGTAGCTCATTCAAGTACATAATTGGCTGAACTGTGACAGGGTCGGCTGTTTGGTGAGCTAACAGGTGTGTGCGTGACAGAGACATCTAATTGAGCGCAAGTATGCTTCAGTTTAAGAGGATGTCTCCACTCTGGTTTTTCAGGAACTGTCAGACCCATTAAGATCATTAAATAATTTATAGCACCGACGCCATGGTTTAAGTTTTAGGAATGGCCAATGCCTGACAGCTTTTGGACTTTGGCCCAGGCTGAAATAGCTCAGTGACTACTGGAAGGACTGTGATTACATTTTTACAGCCATTCAGGTTAGGGTTTGAAGAGAAAAAAAAAACTCAAAGAAAGTTGCTGATGTCTGGGAAGTTGCTTTGCCATTAGCTAGACACTTAGTAACACTCTTCTTTACCTGATCAACAATCCCCCAATTGCTTAAGAGAGACACACACCACTATCTTACATTGGAAGACAGTTATTGCATCTCTTAGATACTAACATCTGTTTTAATGTGTTTATTGCCTTTTAGACTGTCTTTGACAAGACCATTTTCCTTTTTTGCGAAGGCAGTTTGTGTCAACACTTGAAGAACAGCTTTTCCTGTGGGATTTCCTGCCACTGAATAAGGATTTCCATCTGAAGGGACATGCATGTGCATCTGCGTTTGTAGAACAGGAGCTTTTACACTCTAAAAATACCCATTTGCCCAAAGTCTTCCTGTCTGGATTTTCCGCAGTCAAGAGGACATACAGAAGTCTGATTTTCTTTCAGGCCACTTAAATTACATTTTGCCGATAGATTAGTGGTGAATTTTTTGCCCAGTGACAGCAAAAGAAAATTCTGTCTACTGTAGCTTTAGCTTCCCTCTCAGGAGGAACTGTAATAACTTTTATTCCCTGACTTAATGACAAATTCCTTAAATTTCCAATTTGTAAACTATAGCAGACTATCAAGTTAAATTAATGATATATAGGGGGAGACTGGAGCAATTCATTCTTGAACAGTCACATCTTTATTATTACTGTAAAAGGGGTAATGGGACATATGAGTTGTATAGCAATTTTTGGGTAAGTTAGACCCACTCAGGTGCCTGCTTTGTACTGCGGGATATCAAATTTCTTTCTGGCTTGATGACTCAATTTTGATCTAGATCTCTGAGTCTTGAAAAGTTTGCATAAACCCATGTGTCTTTATTTTAAGGATGATGATAACCTTCATATTTTTCTTAGGTATTGACACAATAATATATATATATATATATATATATATATATATATATATATATATATATATAGCTCTCCCATATCCAACATGGTTTAAAAAAAAATAAAAATGTATGTGTGTATATATGTGTGTGTGTATATATATATATATATATATATATATATATATATATATATATATATATATATATATATATATATATATATATATATATATATATCGCCTGAGCCATTACTACCTTTCATGGTCCCGTCCAATTCCCTCTTCACTCTCGTCCTCGTATCAATTTGATTGGATGATATGTAATATGAGTCCCCTTATCTGATTTGATGCCACCACGGGGGTATCTGGTTTCAGCCAATTGTAACCACCTCCGGGGGTTTAAGGGGCAGGCGGATGTGTTGGCATAGATACCGAGGGAGAGCAAACGAAGTTAGTAGCTGATGAGATTATGTTGAAGTGCTGATGGGAAGAGGGACAAGAACAGAGGACAGACAGAGAGGGAGCAAAAGAAATAAAACGGGCAAGAGAGAAACCTGAGCTGAGCCCACAATTATAATTAGAGAGGAAAATCTCATTATACTGTGTGTGTGTGTGTGTGCGTGCTGAAAATGGCACACACTGGATTTCTGTGTGGAGAGGAGTGGATGAGTGTCACTGGTATCATTGTCTGATAGGGGTTTGGGGTGCATGTTTTTTTTTTTCTTTCTTTTCTAGTTGCTGTGGTGGCAGCACTTTCATGTGTGTGTGCGCGCACATTTATTGCTTTATTGGTGTTATTGAACAGATGTCTTTTCTAAATGAATGTAATTATGTTATCAACAATTAAGTCTCTTTCTATCTGTGTGTGTGTGTGTCTCTTACTTCATCAGACTGAGATTGCCAAGAGACTAAACACCATCTGTGCACAAGTCATTCCCTTCCTCTCACAGGAGGTAAGTATGCGTGACTTAGAGCTACAGACTGTGCTTTGTATCCCATTTATACACTCTAATTTTACTGGTAAATCTGCCTTTACTCTCAGGCTTTGGCAAATGTTTGAGTGTCTTTGTGTTTTACAGCATCAGCAGCAGGTGGTTCAGGCTGTGGAGCGAGCCAAGCAGGTGACCATGGCAGAGCTCAATGCTGTCATCGGGGTACGTGGACTGCCAGGTCTTCCACCTACAGTGTGTATTCCTCTACTTTCTCTTTACATTAACTATCTAAGTATGTGTGTTTACTCCATAGGAGATGAACACATTTTAGATTTTTATCTGGTAATAACGTAATTTAATGTCTCAGGTTGTTGTTGGCTGCTACAGTAATCTTAGTGGATAAAGGGATAGATATCCCTTGTTTTCAGTTAAGGTAGTGGGTGCTCCATAGTAAGGACATAACATGAGCATAACAAATTACATAATACTGTTAATCATTAAGTGGTGCATGTGCGTAGTGTCTGCATTTTCAGCAGTGAATAAGACTATCATCACAGGTCTGTGTTCTATTTGAAGAAAACAATCTGCACTGTTTACATAATATAAATGGATTATAAGTACACCGTGTTACTGTATACTCCAACACATCTAAGTATATCCAAGTCATTCTTTGGGTCATCTTTTTTTTATTTTTTCCCCTGATGTCAGTTGAAACCCTCAGAATTGCTATCAAATCACACCATAAATCTTGGTGTTATAAATTTTAAGTTTTAGGAATATTCTTGTGTGTTTTAAATGAGATGTGTTTATTTTAATTCATTGGTCACCAAACTTAATTCGAGGTTATAAGCCAATATGGGAGTTAGACTGTAGAATATGATGCAGGCTATATGAGTGATTTCATAGGAAATGAAAGAAAATCAACCCTTGTGCAAATATATCTTCTCTTTTGAGCCTATGGTTTTGGATTGATTGATAGAACTGGTCTCTTTCATAGTGTAGTGTAGTAATTTGAGGATATGCTTCAGGAGTTATGAGGGGTGTTTTTTGAAAAGATGTCACACTTGGATGAGTGATGGGGCATGACTGGCTTATTCATACTTGAGTAGAAAATGGTTTGGCACTGAGAGTAAAAAGTTTTTCCTTAAGGTTTGACAGTGATGCTCAGCACAAAACGGAGAAAGTGAGAGTCTAGCTGTTGGTGGTGATGACTCTTTGGGTGGGATTGGAGAACCATTTTTACATAGCCATATAGGAGCCATCGGAGCTTGACTGGCTGGAGGAGAGGCTATGGGTTTTAGTTTAAGTGGAATGTGGGAAAGGAGGAGGAGGTTGGGGAGAGGGTTTGGTGAAATGTGGGGTGGGCTTGTTAGCTGGCGTGAACTTATGGGGGTCTCTGTTAGTGTCTGATGGTGTGAGAGGTGGATTTGGCAGTTGCTGTTTGAGTCTTAATTGCAGGATTTTTGTGTTTGTAAAGGGGGGCGGGGGGTCATGGCATTGCCCTTACACTCCCCCCTCCCCAACTCCTCCGCCTCCGACGCCAGCCTGTCATTCACCCCGTTTGTGAGTTAAATGAGCGTAATGAAGCATGTTGCTCCTACCTTCACACAGGCGTACACACATGCACACCCACACAAATGCACACATACACACCAGCTCGCGCTTGACCTCCCATGACAAACTAGGCTCCCCTTGCCTCTACCAATACTTCCCCCTCCATTTACTCCCATCAGGGGTCCTGTTTGTGTATTCGTGTGTGTGCACTTTGCATCTGTTTGTGTGTGCGTCTGTGTGTAGCAGAGCATGCTTTTCTGTTATCCCCAGAAAACAACAGGCAGAGGTAGGATGGTTGAGTGAGGATATGTGCGCCTGCCTTGTTTATCTAGACTTCGTGTATGCATGTTAAGTGTGATCAAGTGTGACGTGTGGGTGTGTTTATGTTTGATTGTTTGGCAGGCGAGCCAACTCTGGAAATTGAGTGTGCACGCAGGCAGGCATGGGGGTTGATGCTTCGTTGTTTTGCTTCCATTCTTTGGGGGAGGATATAGAGAGCAAATGAAGGATAGAGAGGTAAAAGAAGGCGGGGGCTCCGAAGTGAGATGGGGGTGGGGTGGGGTGGGTGAGTCAATTAGGTGAGATAAAAGTCGGTTTGACCTTCAGCACTCCTTCCACCCCCGCCAAGTCGCCTCCTGTGCCCCGCCTTCTCTTCTTCCTCCCTCCTTCTTCCTCCCCTCCCTGCGGCGAATCAGTGAGCTTGGATTCCCGCGGCTACTGTCTGAGGAGGCAATAATGATGTTTTGGAACACAAAGGCATTTCACGCTCAGACGAGCGCCTGATTTGGTGTGAAAGAGAGAGCAGGGCTGCCAGCCAAACTGGCTCTCCCCTCTCTCTGTCTCTCTCTGACCCTCTTCTCTCCTTTTCTCCTCCCCTCTCTACTCAGTCGCCTCACTCCCTCACAAGACCTGACAGTGCAAGCAGCAGCTGGGGCTCTCGTCATTCCTCCTTTTCCTCCCCCTCTCCGCCCTCCACATCCTCGGGGTTTGGGCTGTGATCCCAGCTGTCTGTATTGTTCAGTGTTTGACCTTAGAGGGAGGAGGATGTGTGTAGGGGGGAGAGGATGTGTTCACCACCTTGTAGAGCGCAGCAGCTTGTTGAGGTGGTGTAAACCTCAGACACAGAAGAAACTGTCCCATCTGTTGACGACTTTAAGAGGCACAGAAGTCTCTTTTGATTAGGTTACAGAACATTGTTACGTTTTAGCTGTTTTTGTCTGACTTTCATGTTCAGACACTTGTTTTTTGGTGTCAGATATTGATGCTTTGAACATTTGTGGCAGCTGTATTATTATAGGCTCTCCTCAGTGAACTCAACATCTTAGTCGTTTTTTTTGTTGTGCTTTTTTAGCCAGGATTGTAACATGTTACACTAAATCACAACTGCTGAATTAGGCTATGTTTCAAATCAAACCCATATACAGTAGGTGTGTTTTCTAACTGCTTTAATTAATCAATGCAGTCATTACTGGTCAGTGTGTATACTGAGAACTAAATCAAAAAATGTACTGGCCCATTTTTGTAGCAAGTTTTTTTTCTTCTCTTTCTTTTTTTGAGAGATATTTCTGCATTTTTCTTGCTGCATCCCTGAAGATCCCATGATGTTTCTCTCAAATAACTACCTCTTTCGACTTCTGTTTTTTTCCCCCTTTTCTTCTCCTTCTCATTTAGCAGCAGCACTTGTCCCATAACCACGGTGGTGCTCCTGTGCCCCTCACTCCTCACCCTGCTGGCCTCCATCCTTCTCAGCTGGGTGGTTCAGCTAGTCTTCTGGCTCTGTCAGGAGCGCTTGGTGCCATTCCTCCTCATCTAGTAGGAAAAGAGAGTGGTGACAAAAAAACTCACTTGTCCGGACAAGACTCACACCCTGCGGGACCTGAACACCTGAGAGGTGAGGAGATGGACCCTCCAGCACAGAAATACCACTTCAAATAGAAAGGAGTTGTTTATGTATGAGCTGTGTTGCCTTGAAGTTTGTCACCTACTTATTGTGCTATTCTCTGACTGTAGGTGTAAAGAAATATTAAACTCATTCTGCTTCCTTTATCTGTTTGTTTTTTTTCTGCTCTGCTACCCCCCCTCCCCCTCGGACCTCAACCACACATATGCTTTTCCAATGTCAACAGAGCGCGAGCCCAGCACAGTAAGTACTTCCTCTTTCTGCAGCAATGTTTACTGCTCTGGTGAACAACTCTATTGTCTTAATTTTCTTTGAGGGATAGTTTGGCTTTATGGGAAATTGGCTTTGTTCTTCTATGCAGTTTTAGTGAGGTTTTTTTCTTTGCTCAGTTGATAGCTGTGAGTAAGTAAACTGCACTCAAACACAGCAATGCAAATGTGTACACCAATTCATTTACACACACAATTTTAAGTGATGTGCTGATTGTTTAGGTTTCCAATAAGGAACTCTCAGAAGTTGTAGGGGTTAATTGAAAATGTAATAGCTTAAAAAGTGACATAAAATTTATTCCAAATGCTGTAAAAGGACAGAACCTCAAGCTCAAAATGCAAGTAGATGTCACCTGTTGCTGAGGGAGTTTTTTTTTCACATTTTAATGAAATTCCTTTTGTTATGTAACACTCCCGTGGGGGGTGCAATAAAATTCATAACACCATGTCATTATGAATAAAAGCACCTTGTAGTTTTACCACTGTTTCACACCAAGGTAGCTTTTACCTTTGAGTTGTGTATTTTTGACGCTCAGCTTAAAAGTGTGTGTGTGTATGTGTGGGGGGAATCTCTTTGGCCTGCCTGTTTAGTTCTGCCCTAGATCTGCTCTGAACTGTTAGGTTTCCTTTCTCCTCCAAATGAGCTTTTTAGCATGGTCTCTCTCTCTCTCTCTCACACACACACACACACACACACACACACACACACACACACACACACACTTTTAATACACATACACACTTCTCAACCCTAGCCTGCATTGTTGTGCCTATTTAACACCTCAGTGAGCAGATTACCCCCTTCTCCCCCTCCCACTGCCCCTGATCCCTCGCTTAAAGACTCTCATTGTGTTTAATATCATCACCACTGAGAGGGGAGGGCTTGCAGAATGGTGGTGGTGGGGTGAGGGATCAGCAGTCATGTGACACTGTGTGTGTGTGTGTGTGTGTGTGTGTGAGAGAGAGAGAGAGAGAGACACTATGCTAAAAGCGAACAGGGAGAGAGGGAGGGGGGAAAATTGCTTACGTTTTGCGGGTCAATGCTCAGCTCACTAAAACCTTTCAATAAATGTGTGTGTGGGGTGTGGGGGGGGGGATGGGGGGCATGAAGAAAAGGGCATTTGACAGAATACAGATTTGCACCCCCCACTCCTCTTTCCCTCCCTCATCTCTTGTCACCCTTTCTTTTCCTCCACAGTCTCACACCCTCCCTTCATCTTCTGTCCTCTAATCTCATCCCCTCCCTTTCTCCCTTTTTTCTCACCCCCTCCCCTCTTAGCTATTCCTCCTTCATTTACCCTTTCCCCCTCAAAGCCCTAGTGCTCACTCCCTTGCTCGATGTGTGCATGCGCATGTGTTTGTGTATGTTGGATGCACATTTCATTGACAGGCTGAGACTATAATGGACTCAACATGAAGCTGTAATCCATTAACAATAGGATCTGTTGGTCAGGAGGCCAGGGGGAGGCAGCTCTGTCTGTGTATGTGTAGTCTTGGGACGCAGGGACACAGGAGTGTTATGCAAGCAATACACACTCACAGTGTGTTACACACTAGTTCATACACACAGGCTTTCACAGTCAATTACACATTGTGCGCACACACACACACACACACACACACTACAGCCAGTGCAGCTTGTCAGAGCCAGGAGAGGGAGCACTGATAGATTTTGAGTGCCACTTAATGTAATCATCAACTTCAGAGGCATGTGTTTGTGTGGCTGTGACTGGCGTTGGTCAAGTGAGAAAAAAGGTTGCTGTTTAAGTGTTAGTGCTGCTTAATTCATGCTTCTGTGAACTATTAACCTATTTGCAAGTAGGAGTATGTTTTTCTAACCTGCTCTACATAGCTGAATGACTCTTGTAATTAGCAGTAGATGGATCAGACACTTTATTGAGCTCTTGCAGGATGCACATGCAACAGAGCCCTGTCAGAACTGTAAACGTTATTTCATTTCTCTGAATCCTTTTTTTTTTTTTAATTCTTTGTCCTCCAAATTGTCCTTTCCCTTTTTGTGTTTTTATGCTTCTCTTGGTTTTAATCTCTTTTCCTTCTGTCTCACTGTGTTCTACCCTTCTCATCTGCCTTGTTGCTTTCATCTGCAGAGTAACTCATTGCTGCCAGAAAGTCTTAGGAACTCAGATAAGCGACGCAATGGACCTGACTTCTCAAATGATACCAAAAAGCGAAAGGTGGATGACAAGGACTCTAGTCACTATGTAAGAAATGGCTCTGCTGTCTGCATGTCTTTATCTAAAGTGAAAATAATAATATTAAGAGAGAAAATAATTTGTGCCATCATTACTTCACACACATGATTTTTAGTATTTTTAGTCAGTCAACAGACTAGAACATTTGTGACAATCCTTTATTAAAGAAATCTACTAAACAAAAGTGCAGAATTTAATTCATGCTGATTATCTAACTGATTCTCTTCCTCAGGATAGCGATGCAGAGAAAAGTGATGACAATTTGGTGGTAGATGTCTCAAATGAGGTCAGTATATTTATATATATATATATATAATAAATTTTTAAGTGTTGTGCTGAATGTGGTACATGCTTAAAAAAAAACTTTTAAGATCGGCATCATATGCAGTTTGCTTTGGTTTTCCCGTATCTAGGAGAATGTCAGTATCACTTGTTTGGTTTAATTTTATCTCCCAGATAGTTAACAGAATTCTTGTTACTCCACCAGGATCCAGCCTCCCCTCGTGGCACACCTCTCCCCTCTCCTAGAGAAAATGGCTTGGATAAAGGACGTCTTCTCAAGAAAGACCCTTGTAGTCCAGCCTCTACTGCATCATCAGCCAGCTCTTCCTCCCTAAAGTCCAAAGAGATGGCAATGGTGGGGATGAAAAATAAAAACTTTAATTTTTGTTTTATATTATTGAATAGACCCAGTAAATGGAATAATTGAGTAGTTATTTATTTGTTGTATATTTATAATTTGTCCCTTTTATTTATTTTTGGCAGCGAGATAAGGCAGGTACACCTGGGCTAAAGTCAAGCACGCCCACACCTAGAGGTGACTCCACCCCAGGGCCGAGCTCCACCCCTGGAATTCGACCAAATCTATCAAAACCCCCCTCCATGGAGATACCACATCCACCTAGTAAGTCACTTAAACTTGCTACTCAAATAAACCATTATACTGTTAGAGGAAATCAAAATAACCTCGATACAAAGAGTCAAAGAGCTCTGGATAAATGTTGTAGGTCTGATTGTTCAGTCACCTGTTTCACGGCAGATATTTAAAACCTTATGAAACATGAACCTCATGAAGGATAAGTGTGATTTCCAGTAGTTTGGTTAGAAATCTGTTTCTTATGCTTAATGTGCCTTTGCATGTTAGCCTAGTCAAGGGTTAGTTGTAATGTCTGATAACTGCATGGTAAAGAAACTTAGACTCACATTTGTAGATATTAAGAGCTGTTAAACATTAATGCTCTTGTGGTTGTTTCCAGTTCTTCATCATTGTTTTCTTCACTTTTATTTTCAGCTGCAGGTTTGCGAACTCCCCTGGCTGTACCAGGTCCATATCCAGGTGCGTTTGGTATGTTGCCCCATACAGCAGGAATGAATGGGGAGCTAGCTGGTGCAGCTGGAGCTGCAGCCTATGCTGCTGGACTGCACAACATGTCACCTCAGATGAGTGCTGCAGCTGCGGCTGCAGTGGCTGCGTATGGCCGGTCACCAATGGTGAGTGGGAAAAGAGCAGCTTATATTATGATAAAATGGAGTGACATTTTAAATATGTGTATGTCTATGTATAGCATGCCAAGAGACTACTTTGGCAGAAACTCCAGCCCTAAGGTTATGTTAGTCCAGTGTCAGGTTTGCACTTCTGGATGCTTTAGTTTTAATCCCACTCTTGAGTTTTATGCCAGTGAATGTGCGTGAAAAGAACAGAGTGAATTTTTAAGTTTTACTTTTGGTACCTTCATATGAAACCTTTCAACTGTGGCTTTCTCTTTGCTATTATACTTGAAGCAGCTGGGCAACAGTTGTTGTCACCACTCAGCCATGAAACCCTGTAACCTGCTCAAGGCAGATTTTCATCTCCACCATATTTGTTGTTCTTCTTTTTTCTCTTCACTGAACTTGTGCCCCTCTGAAGACATTTTCAGTATGTTGTAGAGTTTCTTGTCATCTCCTGTAACTTAAAAAGGGGATTTAAAATGCTCACAGATTGTAATTCAGTTTTGTTTTGTTTTTTTAATTTAAGAAATGGACATGCATAATACAAGTCAACACTAGGAATATGTGAAAACTACTTTTAAATTGTGAAAGGTTGCACAGCTTTATTTTCCTGGTCTGTGATAGTATTTATACAGATGGCATGCCTATGTGCATTACATTCACCATATCTCTCTTAGTTATATTTGCATAGTGTTCATTACACTGTTTAAATAGCAGTGTCTGGGCAACACTTGACAGCAGCTCAGGTTGTGTACTTAGCAGCTGCGTGTGCATATGCTGGACACGGATGAGGTGGGAGGCATGCAGAAGTTTTACCTACAGTGTCTTTGCTATCTCTTATAGTTGTTATTCAGAATAAGCAATTGTGTGCATGCTTGAAAGTGTCGGTTTGCTTTGTTCTGTTTCACAGGTTAGTATTGACCTGTGTGTATTCTGCCAATTCCCATGGCTATGTGTTTGCACTGAGCTCATAAAATGTCTGTTTTCTGTCCCAAAGGTTGGTTTTGATCCTCATCCTCACATGCGAGTTCCTGGAATGCCTCCTAGTCTGACTGGAATCCCTGGTGGCAAACCGTAGTATTTGTAATAATAGTAGTAATATTAGGAATATAATGTATGTGTGTATATATATGTGTATATATATATGTGTATAGTATATATATATGTGTGTGTATATATATATATATAGTGATATATATATATATATATGTGATATATATATAGTGTGATATAGTGTGATATATATATATATATATATGTGTGTGATATATATATATATATATGTGTGTGTATATATATAGTGTGATATATATATATGTGTGTGATATATATATATATATATGTGTGATAGTGATGATATATAGTGTGTGTGTGATATATGTGTGTGTATATATATATATATGTGTGTGTGTGTGTGTGTATATATATATGTATGTGTGTGTATATATATATATATGTGTGTGTATATATATATATGTGTGTGTATATATATATATATGTGTGTGTATATATATGTGTGTGTATATATGTGTGTGTGTATATGTGTGTGTATATATGTATGTGTATATATGTATGTGTGTATATATATGTGTGATATGTGTGTGTGTATATATATGTGTATGTGTGTGTGTGTGTGTGTATATATGTGTGTGTATGTGTGTGTGTGTGTGTATATGTGTGTGTGTGTGTGTGTGTGTGTATGTGTGTGTGTATGTGTATATGTGTATATGTGTATATGTATGTGTGTGTATATGTATGTATGTGTGTATGTATGTATGTGTATGTATATGTATATAATTTTTTTTTTTTCATCCTTTCTCCTGTCATCAGTGCCTACTCCTTTCATGTCGCGGCCGATGGACAGATGCAGCCAGTTCCATTCCCTCCAGATGCTTTGGTGGGCCCTGGGATCCCTCGTCATGCCCGTCAGATCAACACACTGAACCATGGAGAGGTGGTGTGTGCCGTTACCATCAGTAACCCCACCCGACATGTGTACACAGGAGGAAAGGGTTGTGTCAAGGTCTGGGACATTAGTCACCCAGGAAACAAGAGCCCTGTGTCCCAGCTTGACTGTCTGGTGAGTAAGGTGGATTGTTATGAGTTGACTCATGGTTTACATAAAGTGGAGAGCAGTTTACAAACACACAGGGTTTGTTTCTCTATATATTATCTTAAGTTAGAATTTAAGGTATAAAGTACAAAAGAATAATCTGTGACAAGGGCAAGGTAAGGTGTAGCTGCAAATGAGTACTGACAAAACAAGGCTCCCCAGGTGTGTCTGTTCATGTCTTGTTTATAACTCTTAAGGTATGGACAATTAAGACTGTAAGACCAGGCACCACCCAAAAGTTCCAGTAATTTTGCTGCAAGGCTTGTTGAGGTGCAGAGGTGGATAATGTTTCCTGTCTCAAAAGGGTTTCTGGACTAGGTCAAGTCACTTCAAAAGGGTAAAAAGGCTGTCTAGGAACAGCCTTCAGTTGTTACAGTCTTGCTTAAAGGGGACACATCATGCTTCTAAATCCTTCCTTTTCATATGTAAATCATTCACTTGTGGTCTATATAAAGTAGAACTGCAATGCTTTGGTCTGAATTCCTCATTATTGTAGCTCCACTGACCCTTCGTTTACACCTGTTCTGAGGTGCATCTTAGAGCAACTCGTTTTGGTGCAATCTTTTTAAATGTGAATGAGACATTTCATGCCTCGCCCCCTTCCAGGTCGCAGAGCGTTCCACTCCACCCCGTTCTGTCATTTTTGTAGTTTGATAGCAGTGATACAATTATCTAGTGGCAGAGAAACAGGAACTTTGAAGAGGCTCTGATGTCGTGGGGAAATTTAAGTAATTGTGTGGGTTAATACACCAAACAACTGAACATTTTGACTTGTCTACTTGCAACTTCAGCATAACTGAAATTGGACTACAAAATCGAAAAAAACAGAAAAAAATGGTGGATTCACAAAATTGGTTAGCCGGAAGTCCATGACCTTGTTTAGCAGTTCCACAGCAAATACTAAGACGTAACATACAAAAATGTAATGGGGAATAGAGAAAACTGAACAGACTGAAAAATATGACCCAAAAAGAATATAAAGTTATCTATGCCGCACCGGGAGAGAATAAATTTAAATTTTCTGCACTCCTAGACACTCAAAATACACAAAAAAATGTATTTAAGGGGAAAAAAAGTGGATTTTGCATGATATGTCCACTTTAAGACTGGGGAAAAAGAGAGGAGACTACACATAAAAATGAGTTCATTTTGCAAAAGTAAAAGGAAATTAACATAAGCACAAATGAAAGCCAACAAGGTAGAAGCCCTGAGAGGAGACTGGCCATCCACATGTATAGTGGAGCCAGAACTGAAACCTATACGACATAACATAATTTCCTGCAGCAACTCAATTTAGGATTATAATTTGTTGTACTTTTGAGACTGATGTGATTCTGCCTGTCCATGTTTACAATTGGGCATCACCCCTTCTACCTGACCAGATGTGGGTTGACTTACCAAGTTGATAAACCTCCATCACGTGATTGGCTAATATAACAAAATATCTGTGGTTTATAATACAGGCCAGGTGAGGTGAACCTCCATGACAGTTTAGCTCCTCCTACTATACTCCTGCAGGGATAGGCCTACACAGACAGCGTCACATTATACAGTTCAAAATATCAGTTTGAGCAGCACTTGTTTGTCAGAACTGATCAAACAAGAATTTGTGCTCTGTGTCACACAGAATAGTGAATACTAAATTTATTTATTAAATATACAGCACATAGAATAATGAATATTGTAGTAAATATTAACTCGAAGACTTTTTTTTTTTGGTGTGTGTGTGTATGTGTGTGCCTACCACATTAGAACCGAGATAACTACATCCGGTCCTGTCGTCTCCTCCCTGATGGTCGGACACTTATTGTGGGAGGTGAGGCAAGCACGTTGTCAATCTGGGATTTGGCCACGCCCACTCCCAGGATTAAAGCAGAGTTAACATCATCAGCACCAGCATGCTACGCTTTGGCCATTAGCCCGGACTCCAAAGTCTGCTTCTCCTGCTGCAGTGATGGAAACATCGCAGTTTGGGACTTGCACAACCAGACACTTGTTAGGTAAGAGATAACTGTATGCTTTTATTTCTGTGACTCTTTAAAAGATTGGTACAAATAAATATATGCCTCTGCTAAATGTTAAGGACATCTACAATCACTGCATGGCTTTTATAATTTCCTGTATGCAACAGATTTGACCTTTTAATCTGAAGTCTCAGCCCTGACTGATTTAACCTTTATGATTTTAGCACCAAGAGGCACACAATTTAGCATTAGTACTACAAGAGTGGCTTCTGATGAGAAATTCTGCAAGCACTCTGCATATGGTAGCATGCGATGCATATCAACTGCCCTGCACGGCTCATGGTTAGTGTCTTTGTTCAAAATGTCTTTCTTTAGTCAACTGAGAATGTATTTGTGTGTCCTGCAGGCAGTTCCAGGGCCACACAGATGGAGCCAGCTGTATCGACATCTCCAATGATGGCACCAAGCTGTGGACCGGAGGCTTGGATAATACTGTCCGTTCATGGGATCTGAGGGAGGGACGCCAGCTGCAGCAGCATGACTTTACATCACAGGTGCACACTTGTATAGGCATATGAACATTATTTCAGTCACTAACTTTGAAAATTTGTAAAACTGTGTCGCGTTTTTGGTAGTTTTATTCTAAATTAACCTTCCCACTAAAACTAAATTTGACTTTATTGGTTGGTTAAATTTGCAATGCTGAGTATTTCTTCTCTCGTGTCCAGATCTTCTCTCTTGGCTACTGTCCGACAGGAGAATGGCTTGCTGTTGGAATGGAGAGCAGCAACGTTGAGGTTCTTCACGTAACCAAACCAGACAAATACCAGCTTCATCTACATGAGAGCTGCGTGCTCTCCCTGCAGTTTGCCTACTGTGGTAAGAAACTTGCTATTGTGACTTTTGGCCTATTATTTATTTTCTATGCTGTAAAAAAATTTTTACAGCATAGGAGAGAGGTTCCTGATATGCAATGGGGATTTTGGGGTTTTGAAGCGATGGGTGGATGTTGCTTATTTGAAGACACCCCCACCTTTGTGGTTTCACTTAAATGATGTCTTTGACATTATGTAGTCCATTGTACAGTGAGTTTGCATTTTTCCACTGTATCTTGTATGTGATTGTCATTGTCTAGATTTTTGTTTTAATCTAAAATTTCTTCTACCAGGGAAATGGTTTGTGAGTACAGGAAAGGACAACTTACTGAATGCATGGAGGACACCTTATGGAGCCAGCATATTCCAGGTTGGTAATAAGCATTCATATGTTTCCTGGGTTTCTTTCATAACCTTTTTTTATTGACTTTTTCCCATTTTTGCACCTCTTTTTCTCCTCAGTCTAAGGAATCCTCCTCAGTACTAAGCTGTGACATATCTGTGGATGACAAGTACATTGTTACTGGTTCAGGGGACAAGAAGGCCACTGTTTATGAGGTCATTTACTGAATATATGGAAAGAAAACTGGGACGTTTCTTCTTTCCCCCACATGTTCTGCGTTACTAGAAATTTTCACATGGATCCATAAATCACAGATAAGATGGACCTTTAATGGCACATTCTTTTTTCTGTTAGAAACCTTCAAAGAAACATAAAAAGGAGACAGATATTGCACATGCACTTATCTTTTGTGCCTGTGTACATGACTCCAAATCAGCTGGGCATAAACTGGAGCAAGTGGATGTTAATGGAAGCACAGGAAATATTCAGATATCTCCTTTCTGCTGTGGGCTAACCTGGGATCAGTTACACGAAACAGATAAGGACCAAATGGGGACTCCTGGAGAAACCAGCTCTTCTGACGATACTGTGCTGAACATCAGATACTGAAACACACTAAATGTCAGTGTCAGAATTGGGGGCAGAGACTGTCGGACAACCTCTTAGGCCCGAGGGGTGACTGTCTGAACAGATGGCAGATGGAAAAGGAAAAGATGAACAGAAACTGCATCATTTTGGTGAGATGGTGAAGAAAGAGGAACAGCAGAATAAATGGACCTTTTCAAACAGTGAATGCAGAAAGTTGTATTTTGTTTCAGATGATGCTCACAGGCTTTCGTTCCTCTCAGCTATGACTCTTTGACCTTAAAACCTCAGCTTGCTGTTCAGATACGCCTACTTTGTCTGAAAAGTACATTTTCTGTCTTTAGCGTAAGTCCTATCCTCACTAACTGCACTGTAGTTGTAGCTTTCCACCTACACGCTGTGCTTAACTACTTTAAATGTCCAAATGGTACATTTTAAAACATGCTGAAGGCTACAGTGACTTGTCTTACATCATGCTGCCATTAACATCTGTCATGAGTTTAATTGATCCTCATGATAGTTTTTTTCTAATTCCTAACAGTTTCAAAATGAAAAAGTAAAAAGCACTCAATTATGTGGAGAAAAATTAGCATAACAGTCCAATAAGCTTCAAAAATAGGAAATTTTAAATGTAATAAATGTTACAGAAGGCTATCTCCATTATCTGTCCTGTGATTCTGATTATAAAAAACAAAACAGTGAAAACCTGGTGTTAAAAGATGTTTTAAAGATTGAATTAATCATCAAATTCCATTATTACTCCTTTTTTAATATACCTATGTTTCCCCTGCTTGTATTTCTCTGCAAAGCTGGCCTGCATAAACGTAAAATCTCCACAATATTGACTAGAAATGTTTAGATGGAGCTTTATCCCAATTAAAGCAGGGGACGGGGGGGATGGGGGTTAGCCTTTATATTGTGATTCCTTTTGTTACCTTCTTAACTTTTATGCTATGTACTTGAGCAGTAATATATTCCATCAGCACATGTTAGTGGGTGTTGCTGTAGAGTAACCTCACAATTATGCCTCTTTCAGACATGAGATGCGCAACATTACTGGCTTCATCATCATTCAAACAGGTCCCTCAGTGTTTCTCCCAGGTTCACAACTTTAGGGTGGCAAAATTAGTATATTTGATGATTTAAAAGTAAACAATTTGGGGGTTTATTTTATGTTCTTTGGCTTCTTGGGGGGTGTGGGCAGCTCATGCAGTAGGGTTGGTGGTAAAGGAAACACTGGGCCACATTCACAGATTCATTAAGACATGATATATGCAGAATATACTTTTTATTGGTTTTTGCTGTACATGCAAAAGATTGATTGAACTGCCAGTATTAACTAGTTTGGTTACATTTGAATGTTTAATATTCCCTGTTGATCACTGAGAGCAGTTCGTGTGTGTGTGTTCTGCAGCAGCTGCCCCACCTGTCACAAATAAACTCAAAGATGACTGTCCTGGATTTATTATAGCAGAAATGCTTCATAGACAAATGTTTTAATCTTTCATATTAGAAGCTTAGCGTAGATTAGACACTAGAGACACAGCAGTAGTTTTAGTGCATGCTCATCTGTTAATGCAGTGGCATGAAAAGCAGACTTTGTGCTGTGTTGAAAGTTATGCTTCAGTGTTTCTGGGTCCATTCTAGTGTGACAAACTGCTTCATGTACGCACACATGAAGCTGTCAGATTCATGGAAAGGCACATATGTCTGAAAGAGCTTTACTAAACTGACCTGAAATTATGTTGCAAAATAAGCATGTCTTTACTGCTGTAAGTCACCCCCACCCTGCCTTTACTGCTTTCTGAAACACATCATGTCTTATTGTATGAATGGTTGATTATATTTCCTGAATGGGAACAAACTAAGGCTGTCTTAACATTTAATTTAATCTACTTGTATTTATAGGAAATCCTAAGTGGGCAAAATGGGTGGGCACTGGGTGGGGCTCCTGATTATACTCAGTAAATAAATGACTTTTTTTTGCCATGTTCTTGTTTTATCTTACATTCCAGAAATGGGACACTTGCTCAAAGTTTAGCCTTGAAATGGAAAATGTTTTGATATCATTTTTCAAAGACTATTGTGAAACAGCAACCAAGATTAAATAATTTTTCATTATCGTCTTAAGGACGAGGGTAGGGAAAGTGCAGTCATGCTTCAGCTTCAGGAGGGAGTCCGTTAGCTTCAGCTCATTAATTTCATGATCTTGTGCGTAGTTTGTTCTTAAATCTATTTCTGTTTGTATAAATGTACATATGTTCTTTTTTCTTACCAGATATGCTTTAGAAATAAATTTTTTGTATGTCTTTTACATGAAGCAGAAACATCTAATTGGGAGAAATACTAAGTGATCTTAATGCTAGTGAATCTAAAATGATTGAAATGTCTAGAAAATAAATGTTTCTTTTGTAAACTTGTGTCTTTAACTCTGTGCTTTCATACAAGAACACTCGAGGGCCTCAGTGATAAAGTTTTTAAAGGTGAAAGCTCGATGTAGGGAGTCCAGATTTGAGAATAAAATTAACGTAGAGCTTGAATACAGTGTAGAGAGAGAAATTTACTATTCAAAAACCATAAATAACATGTGTCTCAGTCAAGTTCAGTACACACAACCACAATAATGGGGAAAACACTGCTGACTTGATAGTTGCTTGCTGTTCATGGACTACTGCATCAAAGTGTATTGATGCAAAGTTAACTGTGAGCTTTATCAAACAGGAATTTTAAAAGTAGAGAGGGTGTCTGTCTCCCAAAAGTCATCCAGGTCTTCATGTTTTTAAGACATAAAGACCTGGATGACTGCAGCATTGAGGATTGCCAAGAAAAGTTGATTCAAGAACTTGGGAGATGCATTTGTACTTTGTGTTATTAATCCAAAATACTTCCTCAGGGCCTTTACCAAGATTATAACATTGGTACAGCAGCAGCAACTTCATCTGAGAGACTCGCCAGTAAGCGACACCGTTTTATCACTGTTTCACTCACTAATGACAGTACTCTAGTATATTACAGTTGGTTATTGCCAAAGGGAGACATGACACAGTTTATCCCAGCTGGGGTTTAAGGTTATTTCAGCAGGAAGACACCTGGTGAGGCAATAATGAGTGTACTGACCATAATTACTGACCACACTGGGTTCAGGTCTGCTGGTGTTGACAGTTGGAGAATAGATTGATAAGAGTGTCTCATATTTAAAGATATCTGCACTGGATAATTGAAAGCAGAAGGGCATGGATGTTTTTCAGGGTCTTCTATACCATCAGAACTTCAATCTTTGTTGACTATGCACTTCATATTTTGTCAGTATTCATGTATTTAGTTGTGTGGTTTTGCTTGGTTTTCACTGTGAAAGATTAATTTAAAACAAATCTATTCAAGTTGATTTTTTTGTCCAGTCTCTGCAGGCTGCTGGGGGACATTGCAGATTTTGTTTGCATACAGTTGTGGGTTTTGGGTTTTAAATGATTTATTTGAGTTGTTCTTTTTCCACGGTGAAGTAATTGCACAGCATACATCTTTAATGATTTTAAAAAACAAAAATTGGGTGCATAAGTTTGAATTTAATTTGGATTTTCTCCAACCCACACCGGGTCAAAAGTATACATATAGGGTCAAATATATACATACACTCACTTAAATATTTTAATAAGTGGTGCTGAAGGTTCCATAATGTCTTTTAACTTGACAAGGCCAAGGCCCATTAACTTCTCGTTAGTGATCATGATTGACTACAACTGTCTCCCTCCCCTCAGCCCCAACCAGTTGCGGCAGATGACAGCCCCTCCCTGAGCCCGGTTCTGCTGGAGGTTTCTTCCTGTTAAAAGGGAGTTTTCCCTTCCCAGTTGCCAAGTGCTTGCTCATAGGGGGGTCGTTTTGATCGTTGGGTTTTCTCTGTATTTATCATAGGGTTTTACTTTACAATATAAAGTGCCTTGAGGGGACTGTTTGTTGTGATTTGGCGCTATACAAATAAAAATTGAACTGAACTGAACTGGTAGTTTCTCTTTGCCACCATAAAAAGGATTTGCTTGGCAGCACTCATTGGATTGACCAATACTCAGAACAATGGGAAAGTCCAAGGATCTCAGTGCAGATCTAAGAAGGAGAACTGTAGATTTACGCAAGTTGGGAGGGTCTCTTGGAGTCATTTCCAAAAAACAAAAATTCAGTTGCTTGCTTTAAAGCTGAGAAAAGGTTAACTCGGGACCTGCCCGCCTCGTCTTGCTAATGGTTATCTTGTCTGTTGTTCCTACAAGTTTCTGAGTTTAACTGACATTCAATCTCTTCCTGTGTGGATGGTCATTTAGACTAAAAATGAACCCTAGCTCTATGTATGCAGTCTTTTCCTCTAAACATAGGCAAACTATAAACCTGTGTCAGACTTGTCTGCAGCCTCTTTTTGCCTTCTATACACTGCTTTGAGGATAAACCTCTCATGGCTATGAGTAGCATTAAATGGGTAGGTGAAGAATGAAGCAGTTGGGTAGCCCATATAACCAATCTGTCTGTAGAAAAAAAAAAAGTTTGCTGCATAGTTTTTTTTTTTGTCTGTTGTATTGATGTGGACATATAGATAGCAGCTGAACAAAGCAGCTGTTCAAATCAACTGTGTGTTAAATAACTAAGTCGGATCCCCTGCTTAATACTAACACCAACAACAAACAGACTAGCTCGCTGTCTCCCCTGATGTAAACTGTAAATCTGATTAATTACTGTGAATATATAATTCTCCATCCGTCCCTGGCTCTTGTACACAGGCACTTGCAAAAACACATGCACTGTGTCGTACAGTACGAGGTGATTATGAGGCAATTACAGCACTCACAGTGACAAAATGAAAGCTGATCCTTGGAGGAAAAAATGGAGAAAATGTCACTCCAAGTTTTCAGCCTATCCAGAGATTTCTGAGCTCTGAATCTCAGTGTTCTCTTTTGATCATCACCGCTGCTGCCTCTCTCTGATACACAGACGGATTATTCCTCCTAAATCTCCCAAATCCCTAATCCTATTTATCTCAACGCCACACAAAAAAGGTGCTCTCTTCCTGCTGCTCAGCTTATGTGTACAGTATGGGTGTGAGTATGTTGAAATGAATCTCTACATTCATGAGGACCAGTTCGGGATATAGGATATTTCAGGCTGTGCTCTCTCCGTTGTAGGATTTAAGGACAAGTAGAGATTGGATTTGGGTTCCTACTGCTTTCATGTAGACAAATACAAAGCACTATGCGATGGAGTGTGTATGTATGGTATATGGTATGATTTCTTCTTTGAGGCTTCCTGAGAGTGGAACAAATGACATATTGATGACTGAAAATGTTCAGTGAATGCAACTGATGCATGCATGTGCATATTTCAGCATTATCACAAACTATAATGCATGCTTTCAGCATAATATTTTGAAACTTTGTTGTTTTCAGGCAGACAATCAGCTTCTTTCAAACCCTGGGGAAGTGAAACAAGTTGTAATCAGATACAGCTTTAAATGTTACAGCAAACATGTTAATCCTGCAGACACAGAGACACACAGCAATATTTTTTTTATTTATTTTTTTGGTTGTGTTTTTGGTCAAGTATATACGTAACTGAACGAAGTACAGACACAT
>JAMQGT020004599.1:0-23213 GCA_024447675.2 Pterophyllum scalare
AAGGGCTGACATTAATTCTCATATAATTCCTCGAGCTGCCTCTATTCTAATGCTATAATGACATAAAGTATTTTACCAGGACAAATTTCCACCCGGTGAATTTAGAAGATCTCACAAACTGTCCTGGAAACATGTGGCAGAGATGACATCACAGAGATAAAATCATCATCATCAGTCCATCTGATTATCTCCCAGATTTAATTCCTAATTCCTTACAGACTTGTCGGATTCTTGGGAGATGGAGGAACATGGAATTATAACAGGAAGTGCCGGCTGATGTCGTCCTCTGGCTTCAAAGTCACTCGTGGGCATTTGTTACGTTTGGATATAACAGCACACAGTGAGAGATTAAAAACCAATTAAAGACAAAAATGAGTCAAATAAGAAAGGAGCCACAGAAAAACTCAAATATGACTGTAAGTGTGCTTCCTGTCTGAGCGGAGCGCCGAGCAGAGGGGGTGTTCGGTTGCCTCATTAACAGCCTGCTAATGGAATCGGATCATTAAGGGGAGAAAAAGCTAAAAGCAGGACGAGTGTTTGTGTTGATCTCCACCCGCATCCACACACAGTATCTCTCCCAGGGTGCATATTCACCACGGCTGTCAACCTGAAAAAAACAGAGCCTGACCGTTCTTTAAATGTGTGGATTTCCCAGAAATAAAAAGACAAATATTGTCAGTAACTGCAGTAAAATACCAAAAACACAAGATGTATATGGATGAGCTGCTAACTGATCAAAAATCAGGCACAGAGACGCAACAAAAATAATCTATGGTAGACATGCTGAGGACAGTTCTGCCTCAAATATTCCCCAATAAATGTGAATCTCAGGAATAAAATTCTCTATGGTGGAGGTTTTACTGGCAGTAAAACTGGATAGAAACTCCTGGATAGACCAGGAAAGATCATATATTCAATCTGTCCTTAGAGGCTCCATCCATCCGTTCACTTTCATCTGCTTATCCAGTTGATGCCTGGGACCATATTTGGATGAGAAGGTGGAGTGCTGGGTTATCAGCTAATGTTAGCGAGTTTGGCTGTATGGGTGCATCGCTTAGACACAGATCGCTGCTAATTGGCGCGAAATAGCAGCATTAGCAATAGCAAATCCTAGAATCTCACAGCAGAGGCTTCCTGGATGATCTGTTAGTACCATAACCACACAGCAAGCCATGTTTGTCAGATAATTGCATTAAAGGTGTCCAAAAGGCACAAACACAGTCCAGAGTTAAAGGATTCCAGTTAGCTGAGGTAAAGCCCAGCGGCATCCACCTGTCAGTCAACAAGCTTACACCCCTGATGTTTAGCCCTCATAAAATCCAAATTCATTTTTTTAAAGGATTTTCCCTGAAAAACTTGCTCTGAAGGAAGAAAATTATCAGTTAGACAAATTAGAGATTTTAATATGGTATTCTATGGGGACTGGCCTCGAGTGGCCAATAGAGGAACTGCAGTTTTTGGCCCCTTGAGTCTGGCCTAATTTTGCAGGCGGCCGATGGCTGCGAAGGAACTCAGAAGAGCTGAAAAGTGTTGCTCAGAGAGGATGGAGGTGGAGGTGAAGTGAGATGGAGGTCCAGATATGTGGCAGAAACAAGGAATAAACATGAAAAAGTGAAGATCCTGTAGTGTGAGATTCAAGTCCATTGCCAGTATTTAGCGCCAAAGTGTGTCCATTGTGTAGTCACAGAGACGTGTGGACAGTGGATGTATAGCACATCTGACCTGTCCACATATTTGAGGTGTTCTAATTAAGATTTTAATAAACCCCTGCCTGTTCTGTACTCCACATACTATAAAATAGCGCCTTAAGATACAGTATTACTCTCTTTATCCTTCTATTAACTCACTCCTCATGTTTTAAGGACTTGTCAGATTTGCAGGGGATCAAAGAACACAGTGTGTTATTGTGATAATATTAGCCTGGCTAATATAACCCTCTGAGAACAGGGCTTATCACTGACTGACAGTGTGTTGTGTTTCAATGGTGCATAATATTGTGAGCGGTTAATATGATCTCTGCACTGTGGCCTGGGCCTCTCCTGGGGTCTCTTCAGTGTGTTTTGCACAACATCGGCTTATTCACTGAAATGCTGTTTGAACAGGTTACATTCTCTTCATGTTCTAAATGTTTATGTGTTAACTGCATTAAATGTTTGTGTTTCAGGCTTTTATGTGACTCTGGTGGTGAATCGATGGTGGAATCAGTTCGTTAACCTGCCCTGGCCGGACAGACTCATGTTCCACATCTCCAGGTATGTTCACTCTCTCGATTCTGCCCTCTACAGGCGGGAAGTAGTTACTGCAGGAATACTGCCCCCTACAGGCCCAGAGAGGAACTCACAGACTTCACATAAATAACATGGACATAAATGGGATTTGGATGACTTAGCAAAGCACTGACTACAGACCCTGTGTCCATAAAGTTATGGAAAATGGAAATCGAAAAAAAATTGACGCTAAAAACAATTACAAAGTATTATTATATGTTCAAAATAATATAATCTCTTAATTTACTGCTCAGTGCGTGGTTCTAAAGGAAGATTAACAAATTATATCAAGTTTATCAAATCAAAATTAAGACGGCAGCCACTAAGAAATGCTAAGCTAGCATCATTAACTTATTTAAAAGCTTTCTTGTCTTGTTTAATCCTTTGGGAACACTTAAATACTCTAACGTGGTTAAAGCTGCACCTACACCACTTTTTAAGTGCAAAGGTGTCAGAATCCACGAGACGAATAGATGATGACTGCCCTCGACTCCATGTTTGTTTTCTCTGTTTTCTGCAGTTGTGTTCAGGGTAAAGATGAATATGGCCGCCTGCTGCGCCGGACATTGGTACGTTACGTCAACCTGACGTCGCTCCTCATCTTCCGCTCCGTCAGCACCGCCGTCTGCAAACGCTTCCCGACCATGGATCACGTGGTCGAGGCAGGTTAGAGCCGTGTGGTTTGGTATGTGAGCAGTTGTGTTTTTAGTGTGTCTGAATGTTTTTGGTGATGTTTCCTTTGTGCTTTTCTGCAAAGTTCCTGCTTGGAACAGTTTACCAACCTGCAGCATAAAAATACTGCAAATACTTTTAAATAAAGCTATTTTTTTCCCCCACCTGTAGGTTTCATGACCCCTGAGGAGAGGAAGGTGTTTGAGAACATTCGTTCTCCTCACCTGAAGTACTGGATCCCTGTTGTCTGGTTCTCCAACCTGGCGTCTAAAGCTCGACAGGAAGGACGCATCCAAGACAGCATCGATCTGCAGAACATTCTCAATGTGACTATAAAGCTGCATCTTTAAAGAACGCTGCAGGGACGGTTCATTGTTGGCCAGTTAGCAAGATAATCTCCATAAACTCACAACAATATAATGATTTTTGAAGCATAAATTCAAATGCAAGAAATAAATTGCTAATGTTAGCAAACAAGTTTTACATCAAGCTTTTAAGACATTAAATATCTGATGCTCTGAGCTAGGTTTGACTCTGGCAGCCATTATGGCCCAGAGACGGTGTAAAAGATGGACGTAGCGACCATGACATCATCCACTGATTTCTGAAGTCTTGAGATGAATATTTTTGCAGACGCCATTTTTACTTTTTGAAATTGGACATGGTGAGAGAGGGTCGGGCTAAATCACACGCTTATTGGCTAATAGCAGTCAGGTGTCATGAGCCAGCGAGCGTACCATGGATAATCCTGCTTCCTGACCAACGGACTTAAGTTTGTTTTTCACTTAATGGTCTGTCATAAAGATGTTTTCATACACATTTCTATGGGACCAGAAAGCTTTTGTGCAACCAGAGGTATCACCCCCTGGTGGCCATTAAAAGAATGCAGGTTTAAGGCACTTTGGTTTCGTCCATCTTTTAGTTTCTACGATTGGAAAAAGATTCCCGATCCTACAGAAGTCCACGAGATCTCTGTAAACACTTTTCTCATAGATCACTATCAATTTAACTAACTGCTTATGGCTTAAATGATCATAATAACATCAGGATAAAATAGAATGCATTTGGGCCTTTAAACATGTATTTACATTTTGAATGCTGAATTTTAATTCTGTGGTGTCAGTAAATGAAATTAATATTTTCCCATAACTGCCATGTGATTACAGACATATGCAGTTAGAGAGGAAAAAGCTCTCAAGCACTCAAAGCTCACTCGTTCATCCTTCTAAGCCGGTGTAGGTCCTCAGACCCCTGTTAGCCTGTGACCACAGAAAGCAGACGTGTAGGTAATGTGACACCCAGCGCTCCCAGAAGGCCGGATGAGACTCTTTTTCCAATCAGCCTGTTGAGTTACAGAAATTCACTGCCGTTTGGCAGCTGGTGAAAGCCCACCGTTTCCTGTCTCTGTGTTAGGAAATGAATCGGTTCAGGACCTGGTGTGCGACTCTTTTTGGCTACGACTGGGTCGGCATCCCTCTGGTTTACACGCAGGTGTGTGTCCGTCCTCCCTGCTTCATATCTGCCACAGCAACATACGGATGTAGCTCATGTAATCACATCATGATCATTACTGTAACCGAATCAGAGCTCTGAGTCTCCCTCAGAGAGAAGGAATCTGCACTACTCTCTCTCTCTCTACAGGTCGTCACCCTCGCCGTCTACACCTTTTTCTTCGCTTGTCTGATTGGTCGACAGTTTCTTGACCCCACCTGTGGTTACCAAGGTCATGACCTCGACCTTTACGTCCCCATCTTCACCCTCCTGCAGTTTTTCTTCTACTGCGGCTGGCTGAAGGTCAAATAATGTCTTTCCTACAGTTTGTGGACAATTTGTGTCTTCATATTTTTATTGTGAGACTCCACTAGAGTGCATGACTCACAATTCAAACTAAACTTTATTCAGTTCGTTCCATGTTTGAAAACGAGCCCTGTAGCTGTACTTTTTAAAGAAACGTGTGTTTCACAGAGACAGAGTAGCATATGCTCATAAAGTAAATCTACATGATGTACACATGCCTTGATCCCAAATCCACACAGTTATGATTCAGTACAAGATTGGGAGCCAAATACAGACGCAAATAAATATATTTTTAATGGAAGTAATACAAATAATAAAGGGGGAAGAAGGAGGCTGACTGGTAAATAAGACACAGTTGGGGCAGACAGTCCAGAAAGGAGGGAGAACAGCAAATGCAGGAAATAAAAGCACGAGAGAAACCTCACTTTCAAAGTAAAATACGAGGCTACAAAAGTTAGGGACACTGTGTGTGCTTACATTAAGGTGACAGTGAGTTGAATATGTTTAGATTTATTCTTTAAATAACAAATATTAGTGGGCTAGACATTTACCTGCAAATATATGTTTTAGATATATGCATATGTTCGATATATGTTCTTTTCCTGTTTTTCTTCTGGTTGAAAGACCTGAGTGCATGTGTGGCTGACCTCTCCTTCATCTCTTGATGTATTTCTGTTATAAAAATAACACATTACACAAAGTTAATAATAACCTACTTAGTGGACATGAGCCAGAGTGTCACAAGTAGCGTGGCTATAAATTGTTTTCCTCGCTGACAAGTTAAAAGAAACTGAAGCTCATTCGTCCTCTCAGAGACACGACTGGACAGTTTTTCCAAACATATTTAGGGATACATAATTATTGGTATAATTCATACAACCTTTAAACCGAGACTAAGCAGCCTTTACAGGGCAGTGATAATAACCTCGATGGCCACACATGAGAATAACAGGAAACTGTTGCATTAAATTCTTTTGGATCAAGAGTTTAATTTTTTTTAGCTGTAGAAACAGTTTTGTGGGTTTAGTTTGACGGACTTTCACGCATGAATTGTGTTTACTGTCTGGCAGGTTGCAGAACAGCTGATCAACCCGTTTGGCGAAGACGACGATGACTTCGAGGCAAACTGGATCATCGACAGGAACCTTCAGGTCAGCCGCCGGGGAGGCTCAGATCTCGGGTTCTGTTCCGGTGGAACCAACAGGTCTTACTTTATCTCGGTTCTGAACTGAATGGTGGGAGAAGCTGCTTAAAGGTTTCTGATGATGGACAGAAATATATCCTGGAACATTTTCACACTTTATTTTATCTTTATATCATGTAAGGAAGTCAAACACATGATGCCACACGGGGCCCAGCTGCACACAATTTAAACACATAGAAACACAAATCAATTATGAGAGAATAATAACAAATAAATAAATGAGTTTTACTGTGAATTATTTGGGAAATGGGAAATATACAAATAAATGCACACAGAAATAAAGCAAAATGAATAAATTAACAATTAATAGATTAATAAATAAGTTTAAAATGAAAACATAAACAAATGTATGAATAAATGTGACAATAAAGTAAATCATAAAGTAAATAGGAATAAGGAGGAATGAAACTGCCAAAAACTACAATTTAAAAGAATATTTTTTAATTTATTAACTTTAATTTTTTATATTTCAGGTAAAGGCAGGTAATTAATTTATAAAAAGTGACATAACATAAATTAAACGTGACATTTAATTTTCTTGTGAGTTTATTTTTATTACATGTTTAATATCTGCAAGAAAGACAAAGAAGCTTCTCAGATTGAGATGCACTGACTATGAAAGTTAAAAAATATATAAAATTACTTATACTACTATAAACTACTTCTTTATTCTTACTGAGTTCATCTTCTTAAATAACGTCTGAGTCGTTTCTTTGTGTGAATTTTGTTTCAGATCTCTTGAAAATTTGCAATCACTGTGTTCTCATGACTTCCTGTTTACCTGCTCGTCCAGGTGTCTCTCCTGGCAGTGGATGAGATGCACATGAACATGCCTCACATGACCAAAGACATTTACTGGAACGACTCCGATGCGCGCCCGCCGTACACGCTGGCTGCCGCCGACTACTTGCATCCCCTCATTTCTCGGCTCCACCACCGACATGGGGTCAGCATACGTGCACATACATATTTAATATGTTTACTGGCTGATGTACAGATATAATCCTCTAGAAAGTGCACCTTTTCTTATTATTATGCTGGTGTGTTGAAATTTATGTTTTCACTTTGTAGTTCAGTGTGTGGTTGTATTGTCGTAAAGGACTAGCTGTTGGGGGGTTAGTTTGAGTTTGAGCAGTTTTATCATCATAAAAACCTCTTTTTCACCGGTTCTTCCAGCCTCTCGGACATCCTGCAGTTTGACGACACTGACACTGGTCACGACTATCAGCGGCAACAGGACTATGTTTTACCTCGGCGCCAAGAGTCGGTATGGCAACAATTTTAATTGCTCTTATTTTTAATGATTTATAACTGTTTGTTGGACAGTAAACAGGTAAATATTTTTTTTAAAAACTGCTGAAAGTACATATCACTGATCTGGAGAAACACTTTTGGTTAAACTGTGGCATCATGTGTCCTTCAATTAAGCTTTTGGAGTGAACTTGTTATTCTTTTTCTTCTTTTCTGTCACATATATTCTGTTCCAATGTTGGATGTTAAATGTGACCGAAGTTTCAAACAATGATGTCAAATATGTTCATGTAATCCCTGTGACCCAAAAGCTAAATGTTCGGTTTCCAACAGTTTTTTATACACTTGGATCTGTTTGAATTAAATTCAAGGCTTTGACATCAAGTATGAAATACTTATTAAGTCTTTCAGAGCCAAGTTAATCCATCAGTATTTCACAAGATGCCCTAATTTGGTGGCTATAAATACCTCAAGTAT
Organism: Pterophyllum scalare; assembly: GCA_024447675.2. NCBI lineage: Eukaryota > Metazoa > Chordata > Actinopteri > Cichliformes > Cichlidae > Pterophyllum > Pterophyllum scalare. Next base: position 7,669 of record JAMQGT020004599.1, read on the forward strand.
CTCAACAATGCCTCAACTTCAAGAAAAGTTTCTGACTCTGGATAAAAAACAAACCAACCTGGCATTCAATTCAATTTTATTTATATAGCGTCAAATCACAACAAACAGTGGTCTCATGGCGTGAGGCAACTGTGATATTGTAAGGTAAAGACCCTACAATAATACAAAGTGCTCTATTGGGGTGATATGGGACTATGAGGTCTTTAAGATAAGATGGGGCCTGATTATTCAAGACCTTGTATGTGAGGAGAAGGATTTTAAATTCTACTCTAGATTTAACAGGGAGCCAATGAAGAGAAGCCAATATGGGAGAAATATGCTCTCTCTTTGAATTAATAAATGCATCAATTAGCTTTTCAGCACCACACTGAGACAGGATGTTTCTAATTTTAGAAACATTGCAAAAATGCAAGAAAGCCTCACAGTATTGGAGGCCAAGGTAATGCCATCCAGAGTAAGTATCTGGTTAGACACCATGTTTCTAAGATTTTTGGGGGCGAGTACAAATAGCTAAAATAAGCAGGAAATTAGAGGTCATTCAGGCATTTTTTGGCCTTAAGACATTCCTGCAATTTAACTAATTGATGTGAGTCATCTGGCTTCATGGATAGAAAAAGCTGAGTATCATCTGCATAGCAATGAAAGGTAAAGACCTGCTGTAATTACAGAGAAAACACAACAGTCAAAACGACCCCCTTCAATAGGTTGAATTGAATACGTTGGGGTCTTAATGGACAGATTTTGAATGTTTTCTATGCAGTAATTTGAATTTTTTTAGTTTTGAAACTTTTTTTTAGTGTATAGCTTTCTTCAAATTGTTTTAAATGGCCAGTTTCAAAGGACAAATCTGCCACAACTTCTTAATGAAACCTACTCTGATTTGTTTGCAGAGAACGTATATACGAGTAGATTTTTATTGTTTGCAGGTTTTGGGTCGAGTCCGCCGTCTGCTTAGCGTTCAGGAACCTCCCGACCTTCGACCTCCTCGACCCATCTTCAAACGACACAGCAGCGATGCAACCGGCAGTTTCTTCCCAGACATCAGGTACTGGAGTATTTAAAGTACTATTAATAACTGTACAACTGGTATTCTACTGATAGTACAACAGGTTTCTATCTAATCATTTATACATTCAGACCCAACTATTCACTGATTACAATGATGTTTTCTGTTGGTCATTTTTAAACCCATCCAGGGTCAATGCGGGTCCAGAGGTTATTGGTCCACCCTCCTCGCTGGTCATGTCTCAACCTTCCATGGACACCTTGTCCACCTTAAGGGAGGTCAACAGCAACCCACCCTCACCTGAAAGCTCCATTTCTGTTTTTCCCCAGCTCGTCATAAGCCCGCCATTATGTGGTGATGTCTGTTACAATATGGATTCTTGTACCAAACCTCAGAATGGCCTTGATCCTTTCCCCACCAATGAAGCACCAGGCTTGGAAACCGTAAGGTGATCAGCCAGTGCCCTGTTAAACATATCAAGATTTCTAACCTTCAAGTCCAAGTTTGTCTAGCAAAACTCACTTTGAGATAATGGTTTATGAAAAATTGTTAATTTCATCCCAATATCTTACAATCCAACCCCTCCCCTTCTGATGTGCCTTGATATAGTTTTTTGCTTTTTGTATTTCCAGGACTGATTCCACAGTCTGTTGTTCCCCCACTCAGCTTGGACCCAAGGAATTTCGCTGGACGACTGTCAATGGCCAGAACTGTCAGCCAATCAAACCACGGGGGCGTCAGTTCTCACTTCAGTTCTCCAGGCAGACTTCAAAGGCATCAGTCCGCAGCCTGCCAAGTCCTAAGGGGCTAGGGAGGCGGAGGCAAGGCCTGGCTCGATTCCAGTCCCGGCGATCCCCTGGTCCAGCCCCAGACACTCTGCAGCTCCCCAACCCTGATTATGACTTCCAAGGAATGATAGGGACTCAGGAGGATGAGAAAGAAGAAACCAGTGACAATGAAGAGATCAGAAACACCAGACTTCCAATCAGAGAGTTTGGAAAAGAAATAAGAACCAGTCAGAACATCATTCAGTCAGACCAAACAGAGCAACAGGAATACCCACGATGTCTAAGGGGAAGGCTCTTTGATTTTGTTGTTTTGAACCAAAAATGCTTGGAAAATGCATAACCTCTGAAAGGATGTCTTTAGCCTAGGTTTTTGGGTTTACCAGTTGTTACCACCATGGTCAATGGAGAAAAGAAAAGCATGATAAACTTCTAGCATGAACTGCCATTTTAATCCTGTGAGGTCAAAGTTATCATCAAAGATACTCCTAACCCTATGTTTTTAGAATAGTTGATTTGGGGTTTTTGAAGAATGTTCTCCCAAGTCTCCTCACTCTAGAGACAAAAACAATCATTCTAGTAACGCACATCAAAAACAATTTACATTTTTCCAAAAAATTCTCTTCAAAATATGTAGGGATAGTTAGAACTGCAGTTCTTCTTATTTAATTACTTCATGCACAAAGTCCAAACTCAGTTACTCGACCAAAATACCTTGGACTTGTTTAAAACTGTCAAAATTGGCTTTAATTTTTACTAAATGGACAACCCCCAATTTAAAATGGAAGCTCTAGAAGAACCTAAAAATCAGAAATCCTAAATCACTTACTTGATTAGCCTTTTGGAGGGTAATATGAAGAGGAGAGCTCCAGGTGACTATCTCTCTCTGACCCTGTGATGGGCCAGACTTCGGGGGGTTGAACACTGAAATCAGTCATGTCTGAGTTAATTATCTGCATATTTTTCTACTGTCCCCAAACATAGTTTTTTTTTTTTGAAAATATGCGGAGAACTTGTGCTGTGTTCCTCACTATATGCTGTTTTGAGTGGATTCTCATTTCCCCCGAATCTGTACATCAGAGGAGCAGTGTAAAAAGTTAGCGTGAACCACCGAGCCACAATAGCACGTCAAAAGGACATTTGCTGGAATCAAAGCTGGTACTCCAAAGAATACAAAAATCCATAAAGGAATCCCTATAAAAACTTAAAAAATTGAGATATTAGGCAAAGGGGGGAAGAATAATCAGCTACTATGGTTGAAATACCTGCTCATTAGGAAAAATGCTGTAAGCCTACCCTTCTTTATGCCATGATGATTCTTCTAGATGAAGAATAACTTCCAACACACAGACAAACGTGTGAAATTTGCCAGTTATGCTGAAATTGTTTCAAAAATCGTTTCTGTGGACTTTCCCCTTCTACTTCAATAAAATCTTCTTGGAACTGCAGCACTCACGGAAACGGTGGAACTCAGGGGAGAAGAACAAAATCTTCTTTCTTAGTTTACTTACTGTTTTTGTAAATGTAGCCAAAGTAATGAATGTACACTCTCTGCTGTTGCTGCTAAATCTCCAACAACTGTACTTTTTCAAATAAAATGTTGACCTTCTTCTCATTGGGTCACCAATAATGACGTCATTGGGTCACCAATAATGGCGAGTGGTTATCATCTTGGTGATATGCAGATGTTACCTGATAGTCATTTGTCTTTAATGTGATTAGAGGATGAATGATGAGTGAGTAATCATGGGTCAGAGAATGACTCAATCCTTTTCAGCTGTGCAGTATTTATTGATCATTCAGTTAGCCAGTGGGTTATGGCTCAGGAGGGTGTCTCGCACGTGCTAAGCCAACCCGGTCATGTTCTTTATCAAAGATGGAGTAGTACTCTGTCAGAAATACATCTCCCAGAATCCACAGAGGCTCTTTGCTGGAAATAATGTCCACGGCCTGGAAACCGCTGAAGCAGATCTCATTCCGGCCAAGTTTCTCCTGATGATGACAAACGGTGTCAAGTTTTTCATTTATTTTTTAACAGATTACAAAAATAAATGAACATCCAAACTGAACAAATAATATAGAAATACATGATTGGGAACATTTTTGTGTTAAAAATAACTAAAAGGTAAACAGCTGGTTTTTACTTCTTCAGTGGATCATGTAATTGTTAAATAGTTTAATCCATAAATGAGACATTATATTCCTTAAGCACTTTTAATTGTTTGTAAAAAGTCTTAAGCCTATAAAGTAACTAAAGGTGCCAAATTACTGTAGGTAGTATTTGCACTTAAGTCGGTTTAAACATGAGAACTATTTGTTTTATGTGGGTTCTTTTAGGACTGAGGTAACAATACAGAAAAAAACACGAATGCATGAAAAGTGGAAATAATCCATAAACTACAGTTTAGAAAAACTCAGTTCTGATTCCAGCTACTTGACAGGTCCATCGTTCCTTACAATGATAAAATCTTTGAAGACAGAATTCATGAAATGAGCCAAAATGATTACCCTTCTTAATTTTTAAAGAAAGAAAAGGCAAAACTGAAAGAAAGAAAGAAAGAAAGAAAGAAAGGAAGGAAGGAAGGAAGGAAGGAAGGAAGGAAGGAAGGAAGAAAGAAAGAAAGAAAGAAAGAAAGAAAGAAAGAAAGAAAGAAAGAAAGAAAGAAAGGAAGGAAGGAAGGAAGGAAGGAAGGAAGGAAGGAAGGAAGGAAGAAAGAAAGAAAGAAAGAAAGAAAGAAAGAAAGAAAGAAAGAAAGAAAGAAAGAAAGAAAGGAAGGAAGGAAGGAAGGAAGGAAGGAAGGAAGGAAGGAAGGAAGGAAGAAAGGAAGAAAGAAAGAAAGAAAGAAAGAAAGAAAGAAAGAAAGAAAGGGCTGGCAGCATCTCTAAGCTAAGCCAAAGAGAACAATAAGACTTCCCTACCTTCCTGATATACTGCTCGCTCGTTAGTGTGTACTCTGTTCCATTCAGGACGAAAGCCAGCTGAGGCAGACTGGTCACCCTGGCACAGTCGATAACAAACTGAAACCACAACAAAAATAAGGTGTGACCTCCTAAAATGTTCAGCTGAGATAGTCTGATAGTATATCTGATATAATGTTGGCCTTAACCCGAGAACGATCTCACCCAGGATGTTCAAATTCTCACACCACAGACGCATCTACTAAAAATCTCAGACAACTTCAAATCTCAGCGACCTTGAACTAAAGGTCAGAGGTCAAGTTTTCTGAAAATCTTGAGAATGCAAAAACACAAAAAAATGGATTTTTAAGTTCAGAGCATGGATGCACACTGCTCAGACTTCACATATTTGCTCACTGATTTTAGTATATCAGCACTTTGCCCCCTACTGTTTCCTTGTTTCCACAAACACTGGGTTTCACCCCAATTTGCAAACATGTTAAACCACTGAAAACCTTTGGCTAAAGACGATGTCGGTTCACTGCAGATGCGCTCTTGATAGACCCATATAGCTAATTGGTCTGAACTGTAAAGGGCAATGCTGAAGGGGCCTCAAGTCCCGCTCTTTCTAATGGCCAGCAGTGTGACAAGGACGAGGTGCAGCTGCCCCTTCAGTAAGAAGATCAGTTACTTTGAAGAAGACGTAGCTTCCTCTGGTCTTTCGGTAGATTATAAGATTGCATATTTTGGTACCTCTCCGAAGTGCGAGGGTGTTGCTCCAATCAGCTGTTGGAGCCTCATGATGTCACTGGTCGGCTCCAGCAATGAGGGAGTTCCGGTATCAACAATCGCCTCACATCCAGCAGGACAAAACAAGCTCACACCCTGCACGGCCACACTGAAACACACACAATAACCAAAAACTGAAAGAATCGATTTACGACTTCGTGCTTGAGGGACATGCACAGTTATGTCTTTACAAGGATGAGCAAAAGCACATGCACCGTGATGCTGAAATATGAAAAACGCACCTGTCCATCCTGACCTGCCAGTACCCCTTAGCAGTGACAGGATGCCACTTGATTGGTCCAGTGTACAGCGCCTCGTTCGTTCCGCCTAGCAACAGTTCTCCTGCTGGCCTGGTGTGAGTATTTTTCCTGCAGCCACAAAAACCAAAGTCAATAAAAAAAATTTAAAAACTCTTAAATTAAGAACCACAAACACTTTTATATCCCTCAAAATCTCCCGCTCCTCTGTTCGGTGGGTAACCAGTGGTCACCCTACTCTAAAGTACCTCTGAGCCAAACAATGAGCATCTAAACCAGGTGAAATGTGAGCTTTGCATGAATGCACCTGCTCAGGTAAAAGGAGAACACTGGCTGGTCCACTATCTTCTGTGCAATCATGTTGTCAAAAACAGGGCTTCCAAGAATCTCCGCAAGGGACCGGTAAGCCAATCCCAGAACACCGTCAAACTTCGCCGACAGGAACACTTCGCTGGGTTCGTACACGGACTCCCCAAACTCTTGATTCGGGATGGTTAGGCCACCAATCTGGAAAAAATGGATTAGCATAAAACAAAGTACGCTCGATGTAGGAATATGTTTTTGTTTTTGATGGTGTGTTTTGTACCACCACACAAAGTGCACCGTGGCAGCTGTAGAAGTGATTTTAATCCAAAAGTTTAGCTTTTAATCTGGAGTTTTGGGACCTTCAGCGTGTCTCTGGCCATGGTTCCCAGCAGGTGACCTGATCCGTAGTGAATCCCAAACCTCCGACCATCGTGGATGAATGAAGTTGATTTGAATGCCTTGAAGGACCTGTGGATCGCTGTGAGCACACACACACACACACACACACACAACAGACACACACACACACACACACACACACAAACCTTGAACTTCTTATCACACTCTGGAACAAAATTAAAAGTCAGGTTGCTCTGACCTACAAACAAAACTCTCTAACATAGAGCACAGAGGCACACCGGTGTTGTGTAGTGTTGCGTAGTGTTGTGTAGTGTTGTTTTCGATATTACCGCAGGCCTCACTGACGCAGTAGGAGGACGGCACCCAGAGATCAGCTGAGCCGGTGTCAAAAATCACAGAGAAGTTCTGCTCCGGAGTCCCCAAACTGATCTCACCGTAAAACTGAGCCTGATATGCAGCAGGGACACACACACACACACACACACACACACACACACACACACACACACAGTGTGCACCTGTGATTTTACTTTGAAAAACACTAGCCTATTCCTTCATTTAGAAGCTTTAAAAAGAAAATCAAACAGCGCAGTTCTTACTATGTTTAAACAAACTGATCCAGACTATGATAAAGAAGTGAGTGGCAGCTGACTAGAAGACATTAGCGTGAGCATGATGTGCCTTGCTCAGGCTTTCCTCATGTTTGAAACCAGCAACTGTTTCATTTAAACTGTCTTACTCTGGCGCCCTCTGGTGGGGATATAAAGAATGGAAACGCCTGGGTTTCCCGCCAAATGCAACAAAATTTTGGGAAAATCTCAAATGACTACTCACGCTGCTTCTGTTCAGCCTTAGTTCTGTACTTAGTGTGAGTTTTATTTTTAAAAAAATAAGTTCGACAGCTGTTTTATTATTTCTGAACAGAGCAGCAGTCTTTTAAATTTTGTAAACCATCTTAAGAAATTAACTAAATAGACACTGACCCCTAAAGTTTAAAACTTTTATCTGAACTTTTTTTAATTGTAGGATTTAAACCAGCAACCCCTCCATCTGACCATCAGTGCTGTTGTTCTTACATCCATGAAGTTGTAGATCCTCTCGCTGACGCGTCCGAGTCTCAGGCGACGGCGTGCCGGGTGGGAAGCACTGAGCGTAGCGGCGGCTAATCATTTCTGGGGTGTGATCCTTCAGGAACTCGTTTAGCAGGCCGTCGGCTCGCAGTCGAGTGCGGATCGAACGTGTCCGTCTCAGAGGGATGCTGAGGATGGGACAGTTTTTTTGTCGTTGATTTGTCTGTTAGCTTAGCATAGCATAAAACAGAAAAAGATGAAAACTGCTGTCCTTTTCTAGCTCATCAGAGGAAAATCCATTTAACAGCACCTCCATAGATTACAACAGAGAAGAAAAGCAGATTTTATTGGTAATTTGGTAGTTGTGGAGCCCCCTGGTGGTTGCAGGTCTGAACGCTCTAATATAAAGAGAATAAGTGTATTAACAAAGGTGTGTCTGTCCTACCTGACCAGTGCTGAGCTCGTCCATGCTAAAAACAGCAGGAGCAGCAGCCTGAACATGTCTGTATCCGACAGGCTGAGAGACTGCTGTTTGGCTCCCGGGGGGGAATATATCAGACTGAACTGTAGCTCTGCATTGGATCTGAGTCCACAAAGTCCGCCCCCAAAATCCAAGTCACAGGAACCCTTTGAGCTTAAACGGACATGTGTTATTACTCAGTTACTAAACCACATGAGGGGCCTTTTCTGTCACATGGGTAAACAAATATTTAAGTCACCCAAAGGCTCTCTGGGCAGCCTCTGTGCTACATGTCCTAACCTGGGAGGTCAAAGTTTTTCTGAGGCTGGTTCCTGGGGTGTTAAAGTTTTTATAACTCACCTGTTTAAACTGCACTAAGGCGCAAAGTTTGCGTCACTAGGGGCGTGGCCTCTCTGACTGACAGGTGCATGGTGACACAGGCGGCTGTAGCTGCTGGCTGTCTGCTAGGCTTCCCCTCAGCTAACTGGAGTCCCTGAACTGGACCTCTGGACCGTGTTTGTGCTGTTGGAGCCTTTGTAATGCAATTCTCTGACCAATAAAATGGGTTTAAAGGACATGTATCTGTAATAACTGCTACAGACACCATCAACTCTGTAATCCCTCACCCAGTACCTCACCACCTCCAGGACTTCCTGAAATATTTCAGCCTGGTTTCAAAGCACATGAGAATCAGCACTTTTAAAAGCTGTTAATAATCTTTTATTATTTGCAGACTGATGGGATTCTGTTGTTTTTGGTACTTTTAGACCCGAGTGCTGCATTTAATAGATCACCAAAGTATTCTTGTCCAAAGACTGGAGGGTTGTAATGAAAGGAGCCACTCTGAAGGGTTTAAATCTTATTTAACCCTAACCCTCAAGGGTCCATTCTTGGTCCAGTATTCGTTTCACTTTACATGATAGGACACCTAATAGGATAAACTTTCAAAATTGTGTAATTTCACTTCACTGTTATTTAAAACAAATCTATCCACCACTCGAGAAGATAACGCCAGAGCCCCTTTGGAAGACTTTCTGTCATCATGGAAAACAAATTTGCATTTTACGCCTTTAATTTGGCAAAGAGTGAATGAGGGATTCGATTAATGGTTAAAATAATTTGTGTGCCCAGCAGTCGGGTTGAGTAACGTTGGTGTGTTGACACTCAGGTCTTCAGTCACTTTGACCTCGCTAAGTTGCAGCAGGACGATCAATAATCATACCCCCGTGATCTGTTTAACTTCTCATTAATGCAAAAAGTTTAATCAGCCAATCACAGTTCAGGTCACAGTCACCAGACCTCAGTCTAATAGAACACCTTTGGGACGTGGTGGAACGGGAGAGTCACATCATGGCTGCAGCAGCTGTGACATTATGTCAACATGGACCAAAATCTCCGAGGAACGTTTCCAACACGTTGAATCTGCGCCATGAAGAATTTCTGCACCTGTGACGTCAGCCTCCTGACTTCTGCTCTCAGCATCTCTGCAAATATTTAACTGTTCATGACCGACATCTACAGACGGTAAAACAGCAAACCCTGTAAAATGAATATCTGGAGCAGACTGAAGCCTGAGGCGATCCCTTCTGCAGATATTGAGCTCATTATTTAAAATAATGTTTAATATGAACAACAAGCTAATAAATAAATACTAATCAATAAAGCGATGCGACAAAAACGACAAATGAATCAGGTAATGACGACCGGTGCATTTATTCAGTAAACAAAACAACATCCAAACTTCCTTTTCTAAGTGTTTGTGGCTCCAGCCTCAGCCAAGCGCTCAGCTAATGCTAGCATGAAAAATTTGTGTTGCTAGCATTAGCGGCGCCTGGTGGTTAGCTAGCATTAGCCAGCTTGCCCGTGCGCCCACAGCGAGTTTAACAGGAAACAAACAGCGGAGCGTTTCTTTAATTTGAGCTACAGAGGTGATAAATAACAAAAGTGATCCCCGTTTGTCCTCCTCATCCTCCTCTTCCTCTAGCAGGGGTGATGGTCAGGGACTCTCTTCCTACAAAACACAGCAGTAAAGAGTAAAACACCTGTAATCAGGTACAGCAGGAGTGCATACTGATCTGAAAGGAGGGCGGACTGACCTGGGTGCAGCTTTGATGATGTCGTCGACTCTCAGGATCATCTCGGCGGCTTCGGACGCGCTCAGCAGCATCTGCCGCTTCACCTGGAAAGACTCCGTGATGCCCAGCTCCTCCATGTTTCCCACTGTGCCATCAGACATGTCTGCAGGGAAACACGGACACGTTAGTATCACAGACCTGCCCGACCACGAGAACACAGAAATAAAGCAAAGCATGCTACGCTAGCTAGCTTCAACTTTTTATTCATTACAAACATAAGCTAAAGCCGCGAGGCTTCACTCTATGACATCAGCTGCCTCTTTATGATGCTCAGGGTTGCTCTAAATGAATGGAAATGTGTTTATTAGTTACACTTGTGAGTCTGTTGTTTTGAGATGAGGTGATGTGCGCACGTGTGCGAGCGCGTGTTCACTCACTCAGTCCAAACATGTTCTTGTTCTCCTGATGCGCAGCTCTGAGCTGAGCCACCAGGTCGGCGCTGTCGTAGCCGGCGTTGTCTGCGATGATGGTCGGCAGCTGGAAGAGGAAGCAGATGATGACACAGAAGGTGAGATCAAACTCAGGTGTGGTTGTAACGAAAGAAGCTCCAGAAGTTGGACAGTCGTAGGATCTGAGCTTTAGTCTTACCATCCTCAGAGCCTTGGCGAAAGACTCCATGGCAACCGCCTCCTTTCCTGGCGTCTTATTGGCCAGATCAGTCACCACCTTGGCCATCAGCATCTCGGAGCAGCCTGATGAGGAGCAGAGGACACGCAGGTATGAGGTGTTATTAGTGGCACCCTTTGTAACACATATGCAGCGTTTTCTTCCTCAGCTGTAACATGGATGAAGATGGAGGACGGTGCTGCAGTTTTAGGCCAGCTGATGTGTGTGTGCGTGTGTGTGTGTGTGTGTCTACCTCCTCCATAGATGGTGCGTGGCTCCTTCACCGTCTGCGCCAACACACACAGAGCATCGTGCAGGGAGCGCTCCGCCTCATCCAGGATCTGCTGGGTGGCTCCTCGCAGGACGACGGTGCACGCCTCACCTGAAGATGGAAAGGGGTTAAAGGTGAGCAAGTCTTTAAGAAAATTAACACGGGTCAGAGTCCTCTGGCTAAGTGTGCGCTCGTACCCATGGCAACTCCAGAGAAGTGGATGAGAGTGTCCTCTCCAATCATCACCTCCTCGATAAGCTTGCAGTGACCGAGCTTCACCAGCTCCGGGTGGTCGAAGGTGGAGGTGATCTCCCCGCCTGATCAATGTAGTTGAGATAAGATTACATCAGCTGATACAAAATATACAGACTGTTCATCCTGTTTTGGTTTTATGTTAGAGAGTAACCTCTTTAACTTGATACAGTTAATTTACTCAATAATGAATCTACATTAATAAAAACATTCTTTCAGGACTGCGACAACAACACGTTTTCATTTTTATCTGATAAACTACAGCTGACGTCCATGCATGACTTCTCTGTAAAGGATTTTATAGGTCTGAGTCTTTGAGTTGGACATTTTCTGTGACACGTTCTTACAGCACATGAAAAATAAACTGCCTTAAAAACATGTTTTAAATCACAAAACCCTGTCAACACATCATGCAGTTTGTGTGTGTTTGTGCGCGCATACGTACCAGTGACGAGAGCGAGGCGCTCAACGCCGGCAAAGTCGGCGTGCTCGATGGCCATGACGCCAGCCTGAGCGAAGAGCTGCTCGGGATAGTTATAGATGAGCTGTCTGCAGGAAGGACGGGAAGACGTTTGGAATGAAGGGAAAACAAAACAAACTGGTTTGGGTGACACTGACCGGGATCGAGTACGCTCAGGAAATTTACCAGCTTTGTGTTCACCATGCTGCCGGAGGAAAGACCATTAAACTAAATTCAACTTTATTTATATAGCGCCAAATCACAACAAACTGTCACCTCAAGCTGCTTTATATTATATTGTAGGTAAAGACCCTACAATAACACAGAGAAAACCCAACAATCAAAACGACCCCCTATGAGCAAGCACTTGGTGACGGTGGGAAGGAAAAACTCCCTTTTAACAGGAGAGAAACCTCCAGCAGAACCAGGCTCAGGGAGGGGCAGTCATCTGCTGAGGGGAGACAGGACAAAACACAGACTATGGAAGAAAAGTTTTTCACAATAAAGCACCATCGACTTCTTAAAGCATCCCAGACCAAAATTTAGGTGGCTGTGGTCAGCCAGGAGCTGCACAACAAGGTGGCGCTATGACAATCCCTGAATTTTGGCGTGTAGGTGTGTTCAGATCAACCTCTAATTACACAGGTGAGGTTTGGGGCAGACTGGATAATCCTGACGCCCTCTAATTAAAACCAAAAACTCTGCAGTTTACCATCAAACACAAAATGATCATGATTAAATATCTGATTAAATATGATTACAGCGGAACACCTGAGAGGTTCTAAGGTCTCAAACACATCTTCTGGAGGACTCGTTCATACCTGTTGATGAAGCAGTTGATGCCGTGTTTCAGGATTCGGTCAACCTTCTCCTTCATCTTTTCTTTCTCTGCGAGTTCGATCTCTGCGACCTTCGCCGTCGAGTCCACGCGGACCCTGGAGCCGAAGATCTGACGGACGCACAAACACAAAAACAGTGACGATAACGATCGCACAGTAACAAGAAGTGTCGTTTACATCTTCTGACTGTCTTTACTTTGAACTTGTTTCAATTCCACGTAACTTCTGACACTTCACAAAACCTGCAACCGTATCCTGTTAATTTTACCTTGATCTTGTCAGTGTCCATGCCGGTGTTGGCGATCAGGATCTTGGCATTCTCCAGCCTCTTTGGCTGGTTCACTCCAATCTTCTTGTCCAGTAGGAAACCTGGACATAGTACAAAAAACATGTATAACAGGCATTACAGTGCGCAACCAATCAGGAATGACACGAGGCCCATTACATTGCGCAGTCTCACCTTCGTCCAGGTAGGAGTCGGTCAGGCTGCCTCCCAGCTTCTTGATGATGTGGATGGCCTCCAGGTTCCCAGAACCTTTCAGCCTGATCACGGCGTTGACGGCAAGCTTGGCCGAGTGATCTTTGTGGTGTGTGAGCAGCTTGGAGGACAGCGTTGTGCGGGAGATGTTCAGCAGGTCCTCCTGGAAACGAGCTGGATCATTGCTATGGAGACCAGGGAGAACGATGAGGCGGGGACAGCAGGAAGGCGACAGCCGAGATCCAAATACGTACGCCCTTAACCGAGCCTCACCTGTGGTCGACAGCAGCCTCCCCTCAGAGCCTCTCTGGCTGCCCGAGTCGCCTTCCTCCAGCCGGAAGGATGATGGTCTGTGGGTGGATCTTCCTGGCAATAAGTAGCTCCGCCTCCTGCAATAGTAGCGGTGACGGTTGAGACCAAGAATACAGCTCATACTCCCATCATAGCGGTGGAGCTGGGTGTAATTTACTTCGAAATCTGAGTCTGAAAAACAGGCATTTACCCGCAGCAGCTCTGCGGCGAGCACGGTGACGGAGGTCGTCCCGTCTCCGACTTCATCATCCTGAACTTTGCGGACATGTCTGCCAGGCACAATTATACTTCCATCAAAGACTCAGTATAAAACGCATTTTACCACACAGGAATTCTTTCAAAGAGGTTCCCTCTTATTCAGTCGACTTCACTGCATCTTCACCAGTACGTCTCATTACCCTACCTAAGGCCAGCTGCTTCATCTCAGCAGCCTACTTCATGAGGCAACGCCAGGTTCAGCTCCGAGAAGCCTTTTCCGTGTCAGTGTTTACCACTTTTAAACCTTTAAAACAGAGTAAAAGTGATTCGAATGTGTGTCAAATTGTCCTCCGGTACGTTTTTAGCCTTTTCCGACTGGCTGCCTCAGCATACATCCAGTTGGTCGCTCCGCAGACACGCGAACGTGACATACGATCTGCAGAAACAGCGGCTATAACATCAACTTGATATCATCAACTCGATGTCGAGCGGCCTCCACTCCACCAACCGAGAACTTTGGCGGCTGGGTCTGTCGATCCGCGCGACAGCTTTCAGGAATGGTCGCGCCATCATTGGTCACCGTCACGGTGCCGCCTCTTCCCGCCACCAAGCAGGATCTTATCCTGAGGAGAAAGATGACGAAACCATCTGATCACATTTATTGATTTATGTGTACAAGTTTCTGAATACAGCAGGAGACTAAAAATCTGTAAAATCACAGCAGCAGCACTCTGAACCTGAAATAACATACCACTCCCCTTGGGCCCAGAGTGCTCTTCACCAGATACTCCGATGGCGGTGGCACCCACAAAAGATGACTAGAGGCAGCAAAAGTTCACCAGATTTAATCAAACTGGTTTTAACTGAACTGTTTCAGACAAAAGATAAAACTCAGACAATCAGAACCCACCAGACGGGCAAGCTCCGAGCTTTTCTTCATCTGCTCCATGTTCGAAGATGCTGACCGGGGCCATCGATAATGACGCCTGCAAAGGAAAACGGTAATTAAACCATCGATCAGAATCAGTACATTTGAGATTTTTCACAATGAAAACCAAAAAAACCCTTCAATTTTAACAAACTTAAAAGAAAATAAAGAGACACAAATTATGCTTTAACTTAAAAACAAAACCAAGAAAAACCCACCCAAATTTAATGCCTGTTGACCATGAAATTGTTGCTAGGCGTGGATACATAGTCTTCCCGAGCAGCCGTGGCCAAAGCAACAGCAGCAGCAGAGCACCGCCCCTTCATCCTGGAAACCGCTAGAAGCTTTTAGCCAAAATAATCAGAAAATAAGCTACACGTAAAAAACACAAACATCTGAGAGTTACCTTGGCTGGTAAAATGGGTTGTGTGTCGTTCCGCTCATATTTGTCGTCTAAAACGGTTTATTAATTATTTATGCGCGTCTATAATTGCTGAGTTGTTCCCGAAACAGCCACAAAGCGACACCTAACCAGTCATTAGCATGCTAACAGGCTAAATAAGAGGCACAGGAGCGAGCAGGCTGATGGCAAACCACCACAAACCTCACGGTTACCGCAATTAGCTGTCGCTGAACCGACAGCTTCACCACGGCAAGCATAAACCCGCACAGCTCCGCATTAAAGCTATTAGCTTAGCTGTTAGCGCATTCACTACGCCCATGTGCTTGCTTGCCGGTTAGCACCGCCGGATGACGGCGAGCTAAACTGCCGCTGACACAGCACAGCGACCTAGAATCTGCTGTACGGTGTCTGCAAACGCCCGAAGACAAACATGAGCGAAGCTGATTATTTAAAGCGGCCGAAAATGTAAAGAAAATAGAGTCAAAGCTCACCATGATGTCTGTGATTCAGCGCTGAAGCCGTGCACGCACACTCAAGAAGGGACGGACGAGGCGGTGACCTGCAGACGTACAAACGTAATGCTGCGTTCCAGCAATACGCAACCTAACGAAGTACAGGACACAACCACTAATCGCCAAATCGTCAGCATTGCGCGCGCGCGCGCGCGCGCGCGCGCGCGCGGCGTGTGTGCGCCCAGCGCGTGGCGTCCGCGCGCGCGCGCGCGCGCGCGAC
>JAMQGT020004600.1:0-29331 GCA_024447675.2 Pterophyllum scalare
CTACAACATGAAACAAAGAAAATATTTTGGACCTGATAATGCATCAACTTAGGTGGGTTACACATATATAGTATATATTGTTTGTTTGTTGGTTCGTGGTGGTTTGATCTGTTGGTTTTTTTATACCAAGCAAAAAATTACATTTGTGATTCTTGGAAACAAAATAAAGCTGTGCCTTACTCACCACTGCATTGCACTTTTCACAGATTCACTAACACTTGGTGAGTAGTTGGCAAGTTTTTGCAGATGTGTCTTTCATACAAACTACGGGCAACTATCACAAGCAGTTTTCAGTGTAGCACCTTATACCACTTTGCAACCAGTTTCATCTAGCTACTGCCAACAACCTCCAGCATCTACTCGCCAACTGGTTGGGGAAGACACATTTTTCCACAGTAACCTTTGGTTGCCATGGGGTCCCCGACTGGCCTTTAGGCCAGCATGACTGGACCTTTAGCAACTGATTGCTGCAGGTGTGCTGGTGGTTGCACACCTGACAGCAACCACCAGCAATCATTCTATACATTTACCCCTGGCGACTTGTGGTTGCCAGGGGGTATTCAGGTCAATCTTTATGTCCATTTGATTGAGGGCCTAAGTCCTGATTTGATGTTAGTCTTGCTTTTGGGTACATTTCATTATTATATTACTGGCTCAAAAAGAACGATGGCTTCTTTTTGATGTGCCATCTTGACATGTCCACCAACTTCCTGTTAGTAACAGAGACAGAAAAAAAATGGAAGGTGTCAAGGTTCCCACTTAAAGTTTTCGAACCTCTGATTGAATCTGATCTCATCCCACCAAGAATATTTTCCAAACATCCCACTGGTACAGACACGATCAAAGAGAATTTCTTTGTCTTCAGTTCAGACAGATTTAACAGCGTGCGGTTTCATTCTCATCACCTCCTCAATAGCCCCCTGGGAGAGCTGTGATGTAGGATAATGTAAACTGTGCAATGGACCTAATCCAATGTTTTTTCAATTGGGTCAAGGGTTTAAAAAATAATACTGCACACTGTTCTGGCTGGCGTGATCGAGCAGTGACCATGTCAGCCAATATATGTATTCAATCTGTCCAGAGGTAGAGTGAAACCACATAAGCATATCTCCTCTAAAATCATGCAGAGGAAAAGCTTGAAAGGAGGTGCATCTCTGGCTTTCTCACAAGTCCTAGCACAGAAAGTGATTAATGAGTATACATGTCACGGTGGTTAAAGTAAACTGACTGACCTTAGAGCTGTACTGCTCCTTAGGTAATGAGGCATGCTATAAATTTATTGTAACAGACTTTTTTGTGGTCTCTGTTGTTGGATTGTGAGTTGGTTATCAGTTCTAGGTTTCTGTTTGTTTCTCATTTGTTGATCGAGTGTCAACTTTGGATACTTGACTTCATTATGCTTCAGTTATTATTGTATTTTTCAGTTCTGGTTCTTGTTTTAATTTAATGATAATTATGATCTTTTTTTTTATTCTAGCCCTACAAATGCCTCTATCTATTTCCTGCTTTACTTTGAAGGTTAAGTTTTGTTTTGCGTCATGCATTCATTTTACCTCTTGTCTATGTCTATGTCAGTCCTTCTATGTTCCCTCTAAATGAGTTAACTCATCTTTAGCATTTGTTATTCAGGTTTCCGTGTTTGTCTTCACCTGTGTTAATTATGTCACCTGTGTCTAATCCCCGATTAGCCTTTTGTGTGTATATATAGTCATACCCAGTCTCACAGCCAAACATGAAATAGTCAAGAAATGTAATCTTTCTTTTTTGTATCACAGTTTTTCTTGTCATTAAGCACACATTTGTAAGCAAATATATGAAGTGTCAAAAACTCATATTTTGTTTAGAAAAAGTGGGGAGATGTTTGTCGTGTTTGTAAATGAGAACTAGTTCTCAAACATTTTTACCTGGTAAAATAAAGGTTTTAAAAAAAAAGAAGAAGATGTCACCATTGCAATAAAGATTACAGCGCTTTAAGTGACATGGTGACTGCTGTCTTTAAACTTATTTAAAAATTATATAAATGAAGTGTTTAAATCTGTGATGTGATGACCTGGGTCACTGGTGTGAGTGGTGAAAAGGCTCCAACCTCATAATGCAGACTTTTCTTGCCTCTTAAAAGTGGAAAACATGTATTTTGTGTGCATAGGCATCAATCAGTACATATGAGAGTGGACTCATGAAAAATTGTGCTCAGAGACATGAAAATAATGTTGAGAAATTCCTGTTGAGGAACACACCAAAAAAAAAAATAAGAGCCTGCACCAAAAAAGAGTGGTGCAGAGTGTCCAGAAACACAATTTGTTTGTTTGTTTGTCTGTTTGTTTGTGTTTAAATCATTCAGCCTTTAGCCTCCTGCATTTGAGACCTACAGTAACCTCTACACAACACACACACTGACACAGTTGTCAACATAAACAAACTAATTCTTTGTCTGCCAATAACAATAAAAAAACAACCACAGTTAATGAGCAAAAGTGACTCCTTAATTAAAGGCAAATTGTGTGCATAATTACAGAGACATACACTCTCATACTGTGTAAAGGAAGAAGGGAAGGGTTCAGCACACACAATCTGTTTTATGCATACCCTTTTAATATTACAATGTGCAAATATGTCCAACCCTAAAACATGCCTTTCTGTGTAATGAATTACATTTAAATGCTTTACTAATGAGCTTTTAAAACTGTTACAGCTACATTTCTGATGTCCCACGAGAAATTGCCATTAGTTTCATTAAGCTTACTTTAGTGTATGCCAATAGCCTCCCAACAAAAGCTTGTTATCAGCAGGCAACACACTATATAAATGAAACAGTGAATTTCCTGTGAGTAATGCCTGTTCTCTGTCTACTGCAGGCTCTGCTTAGAAATGACTGGGATGAAACAGGAAGCAGACTGGAGACTCTGATGATTATAATGAATGTAAATTGACACACCACCAGAGAAAATATGGTCTATGGAGAGGAAAACTCATTACAGTTTAGGACACATGGCATTACAAGAGCAAGTCATCAAATTTCACAATCCACTTATTCGTTATTGTTTTTCAAAGGATGGGCAGGCTATGAATCCAAGACTTTAGCAGAGTGTACTCAGAAAAATAAAACCGAGTTAGAAGAGGGGCTTGTTTTGGCCACGTGGCTTTGCTCGTGGAGCATAAAGCTGCTGAAGCATGAATGAATTTGGAGGAGCAGGTACAATTGCAACACCACAGAGACCGAAGAACCACGTTAGAAATAGTCACACCTAGGACTTTGTAGCATTTCACATGTAAGGGTAGTGAGATAATGGAGAAATGACAGTTACTATCCCGCTCTTAATGGAAGCTCAAACATGAAGATCTGTCACCTGGCAGAAAGATGAATGAATTTTTAAGATACCAGAACAAGCTAGAAATGACACAAATTACCTGAAATACAGTACAGATTCAGTACCAAGAAAAGCAGCACTGATTGGTCTTTGTACTGTCTTCTTTCACACCTTCATCTCCTGAAGCCTGCACTGTTATACCTACCATCCATTCAAGCAGAAAATGTAAAAGTCTGTCAATTGAGCCGTGCTCAGCACTGGTGGGCTTATCCTTATGTTCTCCATGAGGCTGGAGACAAAGTCTATAATAAGATGTGAGACTTGTCAGTTTTATTACCTTATATTATCTATCTGTTTATTAATCTTTTGTCCCCTTTGCAGGGCATACATTTGACAGTAAAGATGATTAGGACTGCAACTAATAAAGTAATTCAATAAGGAGAGCTCATTAAGAGGAATTGAACATGATTTATTGAAATACAGAATTCAGTTTATCTTTTTGGCGATTATCATCTAAGACCAGTTGTGGGGAGAGGAAAGTAAGGGGGGGGGTAGAGAAATTTAAAAAAAGATAACCACCAGCAACAAACTTGTGCAGAGCATGTGCAACATTGCTCAGTGTTAACAACATGATTATGAATATGCTTTTCATTAACAAATGTCAGAGAAATCGTTGCATGTGTTTTAGATGTCACATGGCTAACTGAGCAATGTCATTTGGTGCAATATTTCAACCCGGACTCCAGTTTTTGCAGGGCAGATTTCTGACTAATGATTTAAAAAAACAAACCAATAATGGCATAATGGCATACCTTGCACTTTTCCATAAAAAGAATACTAATGTTTATTTTATTTTATTTTTTTTATGTATTACATGTAAATTAGTGGTATAGTTTGCAGTAAACTCAGAGCATTAATCCTCAGCCTCTGAATGGCATGCCAGCATGTGCTTTTTGTTTTTTGTATTGCTTCATTTTAATTTCATATGACATTTATTGTCAGTCTGATCGTTCTTCTACATAGTAATGTGAAGAATCTTTTTTTGTAGCTTCATTTGATCAAACAACATTTTGCTGTAGATTAGTTTGACTGTAGTTCAACTTTATTTTCCTCCAGTATTTCTGTTTCCACAGCAGAAGAACTGTTTTTAAATCTTTTGGTTCCTTTGATTTGTTAATTGCAAGCCAGATGGCAAGTGCTGAAATTCTCAGTTCATTGAGTAGGAACAGACGGGGAATGAGAACTGAGCCTTTCATGGTATTTGAGATGTGAAAAGTGTAGGTAGGCTAAGCAAGGGCTGCCCAATAAGCTTACCGGCTTGTCTGATTTCAGAGCATTTCTGCTTTTGATGGACATGTTTGCAGTCCTTGAAGCAAGAGTAATACCATCTCTGGGCAGCTCTGCTTACCCTCTTTTCTTTCTGCGGCTTAGAAATCCATGAAGCTCCTTGACCAGCACAATAAAGACCCCTCCAGCATGTCATGGATATTTTCCCCAGTATACCTCCCAGTGGGCTTCCTCACTAAGTGTCTTTCCAACTCAACCGACTCCTGTCGATGCAAGAGAGAAGCCGCTTGATTCTGACTTTTAGATTTAGAGTTCAGGACCAGTGAGCTGCTTCACAGAGAGTGAGTTCCATAACCCTGGGGACAATGTGATGTGGTCCTTACACCTACCGGTACATTTCACCAGCAGTCAATCATTCCTGTTCACTGAGCGCAACACATGACAAATCCATGAGCCATTCTGGAGGCAGTCCTGACCGATACTCTATAATTTCCCAGGATACAACACACCATCCAGCAACCTTATACTATTGACTACAAATGCTTGCATGCAGCCTAGGATTTAGGCAGCTACATATTACATGCATATTACACATCAAATGCTGGTAACTAAGGTGGAAACTAATCAAGTGGCAATGACAAGGATATATTTAATTTAAAGCAAAAGTGATTATTCAGACTGCACATTTACTTAACAACGCATCACAATGTCAGGGGTTAAAAAAAAAGAACTTCTCTATCTGCATTGCAGTGTCTGATGCTCTTGTGCTGTCCTATTTGTTAACTATACAATGCTGTATTTATCCTCTTTTTCCCTCCAAAGTGTTGATGTAAATTTTCAGAAAATAGCTCTACACTGCACTAGGGTTTGTACCTATGAGGTAAATCCTGGGTAGCAAGTGCTGTGCTAAAAAAGCTTCAATTTCACTCTCTGTGGGCAGGTTGCATTCGTCACCACATCACTGCATCAACCACTCTGATGTCCACACTTTTCTATTACATGCCCATCTGATGCTTTGTGACCGTCCGGGCCTTCAGTTGAGCTGTAATTTCTCAGCTGCTGTCAGTTCACGTGGCTTTTATCGTACAGCGCGGTGTTAACAAATTGCATTTCCCCAAAGCATGACTACAAAATTTACTTGACTTGTGTAAGCCAAGAGCATGTGGATCCACATGTGAGGAGTGTGAATACAGTCTTTTTTTGAAATTTTGGATATTAGATATGTAGGATGAAACAAAGTTGTCTCTTTTGTCAAGAGGAGACATAATACGCAGACATGCCAACACCGCTGATCTGAAGCTTGCTCTTGTAACAGTTCTTATCGATGCAACAAAGACTGTCAACTGGACAAACTGAGACTGACAAAGCAAAGAGAAAAAAAAATCAATAAAAAAATAATTTTGGAAGTAAAACTGTGTTTCTGCCTAAGGGGAAACAGTGAGTTTGTTTTCAATCAAGAGAAATCCCCACTCTGTCCCGGACCTCCTTTCCTTTTGCCTCTCCATTCTTCTTGGTCAAACACACACTGAAGGACTACTCTGTTTCTGGAGGGCAAGAAATCCTATTACTTTTGAAACCACCTTGGTGGCACCAAATAATAGTCCAGCTGGGTGCTTGATTGCTCCGACAACTGGCACTGATACAGAGGTAACTAGTCACTCTACTGCACGTGCTGCTGAAACTTTCCCTTTGGAGCTGAAGAATGTGTGTCTGCACTGCCCCATGCAGTTCCAGTGATGCATGTATGGCTAGTTGTGCCTGATAATGATTAGCATTTATATACTGTAGACCAAAGACAGCTACAGTTGCCACTCGAAGTAAATGTAAAAATGTATAAATAAAACAAAAAAACAGGATGTAGATCATCTCTGAGAAGTGTGCAGCAAAGTACATTTTTAAAACAAGTTGAATGATGGATGTAAAAGGTGCAGGATAATTAGTTTCCAGGAAGGAAAAACTTATCTGTTCTTGTGTGTGAAAACTGATGCAAACTCAAACTGCACTCAAAGCAAGCCAAATAACAAAACTACCACCGTAGAGTACACCGATGACTCTGTATCCTTTGCATTTTTTTCCTCATTACTATTGTCTCCCATTACTGGTATCCCTTTCTTGTCTCATCACTTGTTCTACACTTGCTTTTCTGTGAAAGCAACACTATAAAGGTCCAGCTCAGCCCGACTCAGCCTGAAGGCCAGGGGACTTCACGGCTCCCTTGACAAAGTGAGCCTGCTCACTTCCTAATGACTCCTCCACCACAGGCGGATTCAAGGTGAGAAATAATAGGAAGGGAAAAGCCAGCGGAGGGGAAGCACCTGTAAGTTTTGTTAGACTGGACAGTGAATTTGGTGAACTATATAGTTGTTTCCATCACAGTCAGTAAAAGCACTATATAATGAGTCTGTAAATAGAGTTAGATAATGTAGCTTTTTCTGCCCTTTTCAAGCTCTCTGGGGCTTGATGTCTTTCCCAATTTCTTTCCAAGTAACTCTCTCTTCCTGTCTCTCTCGCACACAAGCACTCAGCAGTAAGCCTCAAGGACAGCACATAACTCAAATCAATAGCATTCACCCATTAGTGCTGCTACATACAGATTTTATACTCTACCTAATCAGGTGTAATCAAAAAGATTTGACACTGCAACTATAACACAGTATCTACACTGCAGTGTCAAACTACTCCCAGCACTCCTGCTACATTTGCATCATTCCCCAGAAGTCAAATTGTGACAAACTGCAAGCGGGCATTTCTAATTTCACCACGGACCTTAAACCTGCAGAGAACTAACATCAAATTTTGTCTCAGCATATCACAACCTTCATGTTGATGATTATCACTGCAGACAAGAGCTGCACCTTAGGCCAGACACCAAAGCGCGTGGAAGATGGCACATGTTCCCCAGGGTCTCAGAGCCAAGTTCTACTGTGGTATCATGAAGCATCTGAGTGAGAACGTTCACAACAAACAATGAAACACATGTTACTAACAAAACCGCATATACAGTCTTGTGAAAAAGAAAGTTTTCACAGGAGAATATGCAGTCCTGTGAAAAACTGAGTACACCCCGTCAATTAGCAGCTTGTAAAACCACCTTTAGCAGCAATAGGTTGAAGGAATTGTTTTCTGCATGACTTTATCAATCTCTCATATCATTGTGGAGGAATCTTGGCCCATTCTTCTTTCCAGAATTGCTTCAGTTCATTAAGGTTTGCAGGATGCTCTCTTAAGGTCCCACCATAGCATTTCATTCAGATTGAGGTCTGGACTTTGACTGAGCCATTGCAACACCTTGATTATTTTCTTTTTCAGCCATTCTGTTGCAGATTTGCTGCTATGCTTGGGATCATTGTCCTGTTGCATGACCCAGTTTAGGTCAAGCTTTAGTTGTTGGACAGATGGCCTCACATTTGACTCTGGAATACTCTGGTGTACAGAGGAGTTCCTGGTTGACTCAATGACTGCAGAGTGCTGTGGCTGCAAAATAAGCCCAAATCAGCTCCTCTCCACCACTGTGCTGACAGTTGGCATGAGGTGTTTGTGTTGATATGCTGTGTTTGGTTTTCTCCAAACATGGCACCGTGCATTATTGTTAAACATCTGCACTTTGGCTCATCTGTCCAAAGGTCATTGCTGCAGAAGTCTTGTGGTTTTCTTCAGATGCAACTTTGGAAACCTGAGCTGTGCTGTCATGTTCCATTTAGAGAGAAAAGGCTTTCTCCTGGCAGTCCTTCCAAACAAGCCATAGTTGTTCAGTCTTTTTCTAATTGTACTGTCATAAACCTTCAAATTTAGCTTGCTAACTGAGGCCTGTAGAATTTGAGATGTAGCTCTTGCTGTTTCTCTGACCATTGCACGGTCTAACCTTAGGGTGAATGTGCTGGGATGTTCACTCCAGGGAATATTGGCAACTGCCTTGAATGTTTTCCACTGGCAAATAATCTTTCTCACTGTGGAATGAACAATTTTTAAATACTGGGCAAATAGTCTGTTAATATTTACCAAACTGATGGGCATCAACAGTTGCTTTTTTAAGATAACTCCTGATGTCTATCCTCCTTGGCATTGTGTTGACACACACCTGAATGCTCCAGACCAGCAAATTGCCACAACCTCTGCTTTAACAGAGGTGCTCGCACTTGCTGATGATCAGTTAATAAAGTATATTTGATTATCAGCACCTGGCTGCTACTTACTCTCTTAATTCCCATGGAAACATGTACTTTCTTTTTCACATGACTGAATTTTTTTAGAAACACAAATACAACTGTCGCTCACCACAGCTTTATTTGGCCGATTTGTCTCCCTGTAATTTTGTTCCTGTTCTCCAAAATGAAATTTTGAGAGGAGATCCATCACATCATATTAATGCTCAAGTGGCCAGAACAGGAGCTCTGGGAGAGATGCATCCATGAGAGAGTTCAAAGGAGAAAACCACTGCTGACCAAAAATGACACAAAGGCTCATCTCACATTTGCCAAACAACATCTTAATGATCCCCGAGACTTTTTGGAAAATATTTCTGTGGACTGATGAGACAAAAGCTGAAATTTTTGGAAGGTTCGAGTCCCATTATATCTGCTGTAAAACTAACATGGCAATTCATAAAAAGAACATCACACCAACAGTCAAACATGGTGGTGGTAGTGTGATGGGCTGGGGCTGCTTTGCTGATTGCCGTAATTGATGGAACCATGAATTCTGCTCTCTACCAGAAAATCCTGAAGGAGAATGTCTGGCCATCAGTTCGTGCCCTGAAGCTCAAGCACACTTGGGTTATGCAACAGGACAACGATCCAAAACACATCAGCAAGCCCACCTCTGAATGGATCAAAAAACAAAATGAAGGTTTGGAGTGGCCTGGTCAAAGTATGGACGTAAATCCGATTGTGATGCTTTCGCATGACCTTAAAGAGGCCCTTCATTCTGTGGCTAAATGAAAACAATTGTCCAGGGCCTGTTAAAGGCATTGTGTGGCTGTTGGTCTTATCATTATGGAGACCGGTGAAAAAGTTAGGGCTATTATTCCCCCTTGGCTGGTTTTAATTATTTATAAGCCTCATACTAAGTACTGTAAATGCATGCATACAGAAATATACACAGACACGCTTTGTCTCAAATCTACAGCAGCTGGAAAATTATTTTCCCAATTAAACTGTTGTTTGCTGAATAAACACATCCCGGCGCACCAGCACCAAGAGTTCCTCCTCAGCACTGTTTGATATGCAAACTGGCCACCAATCTCTAATTTGCTACCACTGTAATTGTAAACATTAGCTGAGAGGAGTTTACATATGGTAACACTCCTGATCCTCCCAGCTGCCATAAGTCTCATCAGGCTTACATTAAATCCATATCTCCGACTGGCTGTTATGCAGTTTGGTCCCTTTGTCCCATTGGCTCATACTTGATCTGTCTTTGTCTCATTTAATTGTGACAGAAGAGTTTTGTTTTAAACACACATATGTACAGTAAGTGCTGGTCTACACTTCATTCAGCAAATAGTAGCCTCATGACTACTGGACACAGGCTGAGTAGTATTCATGACTGTATCATCAAAGACTCCGCGCAGAAATCTGCAGGCACTATATCCCCAATCAAAGTGAGGTGTCCTCTCTTTGTCTGCCGTCTTTGATCCCCATTAAAATATATCCTTTCTAGTGCAGCTTGTGAGCTGTGCTAAAGCAATTATAGTCAGCTTTTATACACAACTGTGGACTAATCAGCACTTCTGCAATTGTCAGACTCATTTTCATGTTCTGTTCTTCTGCCATTTTCTGATATTGGTATATGTGAAAGAGCTGGAGCAGAAGTTCATTTTAAATAGTTTTTTCTTCTTCTTCTTCTTCTTCTTCTCACAATTTGAATTAAAAAAATTTAAAAAGCACAGAAATTTAAATATTACACCGGAAATCCACTTTTAATCAAATAAAAGGCACTTTTAAGAGTGTCACTTGAGAATTTCACCGGCAAGTCAGAGTGAGCTTACATGAGTCACCACTGAGAGAAAGCAACGAAAATGAGTCAGGGGCTAAAGCCTTTGCTGCTTTCACTGGGCAGCACAGTTTTCTAATAATAAACAAGCTTATCTATATTTCTTCACGCGCAAGCAGAAATCTGGGTGCCTGTGGTGCTATTCTTAAAGCAGGAACGCAAACTCTAAAGTACTGCCATTTCTGGGTTTGGGGTGTTTATACAGTCGTGTTAGCCTGGAGATAAGTGCAAACAAAGTGCAAACTAATGAATTCACATCATTGCTTGAAACTGTTAAAAGAGGCAACGAGAGGAAATAATGTAACTTGTATTGCAGCATTGCTGATTGAGCTTTATTTGTTTTTCAGGTACCAATTAGTCCCATAGTGATGACAAAGGGACAAAAGATGATGAAGTAGAGTGTGGCCAGTATTGGGTCTGATTAACCTGATCAACCTGACTTCAAGAACAATTTCAATCAAGGATCTGAACCGGGTTTCAATTTACACAATGCAGCGTTAGCAATACAGGATATTTCCTGAGGACATGTATCATACAAATGTTTCAGGTTTTTTTTTCCTTCAGCACTGTATCATATATGCTCACCGAGTACAAACATTTAACTTGATATACAGTATAAACTACTTTTTTCCTCCCTCTCACTGTCACACTGCAGCAGCAGTACGGAGACAACTCTTCTCTAACGCACAGCTACTGGATCAACGTTTTCCACTGCACACTGTGACTTATTGTTCCACTGGGAAATAAAGTTGTAATTGATAATTACAGAGAGAGCAAATAGGATGTGGAATAGGCCCACACTTTCTTTCACCACTACATAAAACATGCACAGCATGCTAAATATTGGTGTATATTGCAAAAGAAATGCCCAGTGTATCTTCTCATATTGCACTTCAATCGATGGCAGATGGAAAACAATATTGGCAAGATTTGCAAAACCATTATTGTGAGAGCACTTGAGGAAGATATGAATGCTGCATGGTAATGAGGAAATATTGTGCTGCAGACTAAGAATAATGGGCTTTTCACCCAGTGGGTGACTTTCCAGGTTCACTGATTCTTTTTTCTTCATGAAGTGGCTGGCTAGTTTTTCACACCACATTGCTGGCCACATCTTTTCCATGATTGTTTGCAAGTCACCAGCTGCTTCACTTAGATGTGGATGGCAGACTGCAGTGGTGGCACTAGGGGAAATTCAAATAACACAATATTATCCCACACATTGCTGAGCATGTTGCGGAGGTGCAATGGTACTTTAAAACTATACGGCTTTAAAATTATTCTTCTGTTATGTCCATAATGGTTTTCTTATAAATGACTATGATTGATAGAAAATAAAATATCTTCACATGTAACTCAATAGCTAACTATAATTTATCATGACATGCACAAAAGATGGCACTAATTAAGTTGCACTTTATAAATAACCTCCCATAGATAAGATGATTCCATTATAGAACCTTTTCTAATCACACAAGAAATTTAAGCACAAACAAGGCAGCCATTTGTGTGTTAAAGCTGACACAAAGGTGAAAAAATAGAAGGAAACAAAGAATTAGGAATGGGGAGATTATGGGAAAATTACTTTTTACTGAAATTCTAAAATGCGTGTTTTCTTCTAAGTTTTTACATCAGTTGATACACAAGTAAAGCTTCTGGGTGAGGTCTTGTCTAAGGTACAGTGTAACCTGCTGCTACAACTTTTGTCTAGAAGCACCACAGATGTCAAAAGGTGGAAGTGCTGCATTATTCTTTGCTGAATAAATATCCATATTACAAGTAAAAAGGACATGAATGAAGCTGATTTACAGCCGCTGGGTAAACCACGAGAGGACTGACTGATGAAGTGGCTAATCTGTCTGTAAATCCAGCAGCTGCAGAGCAACATTAACATCCAACCAGAGACATATTTTTCTGTATATTCAGTGGTAATGAAAGAGCAGGTATGTGCTTTGTTAAATGTTATTATCAGGTGTGACAGTGTCCTTTTGTGTTCACTGGCATCAGGGCTGGTATGTGACTGTGGTCTTTGCTCAGCTGCAGATGGGAGAGGTGGAGCTGAGGGAGGGTTCAGGGGAGCAGGACCGGGTGAGGTGATTGGCATACCTGTCATGCATTGGCTAATCAATCTCTCCCTATTTCACCTGCAGGAGACACGCACATGCAGAGGAAGCTGCCGTGTCTGTGCTTTATCTGTCGGCAAGAAGCCAGAGTGAGGGCTGAGAGAGAGAGAGAGAGAGAGAAAGAGTGCCCTGAGCTGGGCACGACAGCAGGGCGGCGGTTGCCAGTGAATTACGTGTGCGTGGTTGTAAATAAAGAAGCGTGTGAACCTGAGAAGCGGTGTCAGACAATCTGTGCTGAGAGAAACTCACCAGTAATAGAGTCTTGTGCAGCAATCTCACAGCAAGGTGGTCACTAGGCTATTTGTGCATGCTTTTGTGTAAGCAAGCTTAGGGATTTATGAACCAAACTTAGCATTCAAAGAGCACTTTTTTTTCAAATTCTTGCCCTGCTTTTCTGCACTGCTTTAAAATCCGGTTTTGTCAGTTGTAATTTTTGTATTGCTTTTTTTTACCGCTTTGCTTTTAATGCCATTTTTGGATGCCGTGCAGTGGCTTTTGTAAAGCACTTGTGACTTTTGTCTGTGTGTGTGTATTAAATTTGCTTAGAGGGTTGCTTGCTTGCAGTATTGGGGATTTAAGTATAGCAGGGATTTTGTGGAAAATGATACAAGTAGAAAAGTATTCAATATCAGGAAGGGATCCCATTAGGATCACTACAATAAAAAGTCTCTGCTACAAACAACATAAATGCCTTTCTTTTCGGCTGATGACAGCATGACCTGTTATAAATAATACAGCATTGCAGGTGGTTTAACTGTTCAAACTTTCCTGATTAGTTTTTACTCAAACAGTGCTTTGAGACCGTATATTACATAATTCATGTCATGGTCAATGAAGTTAGAAACAGCCCAAGACTCTGTGTGTGTGTGTGTGTGTGTGTGTGTGTGTGTGTGTGTGTGTGTGTGTGTGTGTGTGTGTGTGTGTGTGTGTGTGTGTATGAATGCTCAACAGGTGAATAACAGAGAAAAGAGAAGTGATTTCTGTACGGACAGTGTGGGATGGTTTGGTATGATGATGATAATATGATGATAAGAAATTGCATATTTGCATCAAGAGCAACAACTTCATACTAAAAATGTAATTCTAATCAGGCTGTCATCACTGTAACAACACTGATAGTGATCACTGGCAGATTGAATCTCGAAAGCAGCAGTTTCAAATATGCAGCCCACTGTATGTCTTTGCAGGGGTTTGCAGTGTGAAAAATGCAGTGGAGTCAATGCTTTGTTTTGGTTGTTGTTGTTCTTTCTTTTTAAATACACTGCCATCCCTGGTGTCCTTATGTTCACATCACTACATAAAATAGAATTGTATGAAAATTGAAACATATTTCCTGGTCTTAAAGAGGTGAAATGAGAAAAACTGTAGTCTAGTTATGGATGTTTTGTCTTTTTTACATCCACTGCTATCTGTAACTCCTAATGCACACCTGTTAACTTAACTGCATTTATTTTACTTATTATATTATCTGCTAAGCTGTGTTTTTTAATAGGTTGTTATTTTACTCGGTCTGGCCAAATTGTGAACAAATTTGGCCATATGTGGCCTATGAACTAAATTGAATTTGACATGCCTGATCTGTAGTCTGCATCTTTGTAACTCTGTGTATCTGAGGACAGTAAGACAGCCTGACAGGTTGGCAGCCCCTTCCTTTACAGTGTTACTGTATCAATCATGGTTTAATCTGGATGAAGCTTTAGACAGACAAAACAATGGTCAGTCAGCAGTCATGCTGCAATGAGTCGCTCTGATATCATAGCTGGCGTCAGGGTGGAGATGATGTGAATATTTGAGTGAGGATGAGAGCACTGAAATTACTTTAAGAGGCTAACATTGGACTAAATTCCAGCTTTATCTATTAAGGAAAATTAAAGTTAAGTACAGTAAATGATGACTGAATGGACACTGAACATGTCCCCACTGGCACATGTTCATATTTTAGCTGCTCTTTAATTATCTGTTACCATGGTGAACTCTGGTATCAGAGATGCATTGACTACCCATGCACACACTTAACTCAGGGTGAAGATAATAAGAGCTGAATCAATTAACTCTGAAAACTCACACCAGCTCAGAGTTCAGGGTTAGACTCAGAATAGTTTTTAAACCTGCTTTCTGGAACAGCGCCTGGACATTAGCTATGCAGAAAAAGAATATCTGCTCAGAAAGCCATCTAGGTCCATCCATCCATTTTCTTCTGCTTATCTGGGGCCGGGTCGCGGAGGCAGCAGCCTAAGCAGAGAAGCTTGCACACCTCGCTCATCCAGGGGAACACCAAGGTGTTCCCAGGTGAGCCGAGAGATATAATCTCTCCGGCGTGTCCTGGGTCTGCCCCGGGGCCTCCTCCTGGTAGGACATGCCCGGAGCACCTCACCCAAGAAGCGCCCAGGAGGCATCCTAGTCAGATGCCCGAACCACCTCAACTTGCTCCTTTTGACGTGAACGAGCAGCAGCACTGCTCTGAGCATCTCCCAAATGACTGGACTCCTCACCCCGTCTCTAAGGGTAAAGCCAGCCACCCTTCAGAGGTAGCTCATTTCTGCCACTTGTATTTGCAATCTCGTTCTTTCGGTCTCTACCCAAAGACTGACCAGTAAATCAACAGCTTTGCTTTCATGCTCAGCAAGTCAAACTTGTTTCCTATGGGTGTTGGACTTCACCAGGGCTGTCCTTGTCAGCAATTCTGTTCATTATTTTTATGGACAAAATTTCTAGACATAGCCAAATGGCGGAAGGCTTTTGCTTTGGTGGCCTCAGAACCTCATCTCTGCTTTTTTGCAGATGCCGCGTTCCTGTTGGCTTCATCAGGTGGTGGCTTTATCAGGTGGTGGCTTCCAGCTTGCAGTGGAATGGTTCCCAGCTGAGTGTGAAGCAGCTGGCATGAGAATTAGCACCTCTAAGTCTGAGGCCATGGTCCTCAAATAGAAAAGGGTGGAGTGCCCACTCCGGCTCAGGGATGAGTTTCTGCCCCAGGTGGAGGAGTTTAAGTATTTTGGGGTCCTGTACACAAGTGACAGAAGAAGGGAGCAGGAGACTGACAGACGGATTGCTGTGATGCAGATGCTGCCTGCTGTGGTGAAGCTATCTAGGTGTACTGTTGAAATATAACAGATTTGGGAAGGTCTGCAGAACACCCAAAATAAGAAGGCTGAATAATTGATTTTATTGCAAAATCCAAAAACAACTAAGATAATTTCTCTAGGCAAGATTGGACAACTCTTGAACTGTTCATCAGACACACACTTTTGGGGACATCTCCCCATGTCTGCATTTACCTTTTTAAAGAAAATGTTCAAAAACAGATGAAGAGGTATCCTTAATCCTAATAAGGTTGTGAAATATAATACTTTATCTAGTTCACCATGTGCTAAATTTACTTATTTACCTCAGCTTTATTTTATTATAATCAGTTAAGTCCTGTCTGCAATATGGCGGCGTGCACAGACGCAGCAGCTCACGGCTCTTCCTTTCTCTCCGACCTCATTGTACATTCCATATAACAACAAATAACGGCATTGTATTATAAACAACAATAGTTTTAAACTTTAAATATCAGATTTTCATGAAAATTGTTTTACAGATGATACACATGAAAAATAGTTTTAATAAACATTAGTTAAATGATTCAATCAGTGTTCCATTTTGATTTATAATGTTAGAAATTATGATAGTCACTCAACAATATAGAGAGTACTGTGAAAAAGTAATTTCTTTATATATTGCTTCGAAGGAGCCAGACTTTCTTGGATTTTTATAAAATTGGTCTTGAAGAATTGTTCTCCGGCCACCTTTGGGCGTTTTGTTACTAGCAGCCTTGTTCTCATTTCTTTAATTGAATCTATGAAAAATACCAAAGATAACACATTTTGAAAGGCATAAAATAGTCTTAGCCAAAAAACTTGGCATACCTTGGCACGGTGTGCAGGGTGTCCTTGAAAATTTTTAGGAAACTGGACAAGTAGAGGACAAAAGAAGTGGCAGGTCTAAAACACTATCTACAACAGGTGAACAGTATCCGAATGGCATCACCATGTCCCGTTCTGAATGGAGGAGGTCAGGAGAGGTACAGTACAACAGTGAGCGTTTACAGCCATCTGTAAAACACGGTGGAGGCTCTGTCATGGTTTGGAGCTGTATTTTAACCAGTGGCGTTCCTCTCAGATCTTGTCACAAATTAATGGAATAATGAATGCAGAAAAGTACCATTACATTTCCCTACTCCATGCAACACCATCAGGAAAGTCTCTGATTGACAACAGCATCATAAAACACACACACAGTGGAACACCATCAGTCATGGACTGCCCTCCTCGACATTATTAAAGGAGTGTGGGATCATATATACAGAGAACAGAACAAAAGGTAGCCAACATCCAAAGAAGAGCTTTGAATGTCCTTCAAGCAGCCTGGAGATCTATTCCTGAAGACTACTGAAACACGTGATATAAAGCTGCTGCTTTCTCTGTAATTGTTGTAGTGGCTTTACCTTACAATATACAGCCCCTTGAGGTGGCAGTTTGTTGTGATTTGGCACTATATTTAAAAAAAAATCGAATTGGGTTAGGGTTAGGGGTTAGGGTTAAGAGTTCAGGCTGTGTTGAAGAATAAATACTAACTAGTCAGCATTTCCATGTTTGTTTGCACATTTCAGTGCATTTTACTTTTTATGTTCTTTTGACTTTGCCTTCCTATAATTTGGTCATTGTGAACAAAGATTGTAGCTTAATAGAATTAAGCCCGTTCACAGGGAGATGGTTAATAGTTTATTTATTTAAGCACAGTATCTGAGGGAGTCCAAATGTCCAAAAGAGTCCAGATAATCTTAACAACACCATAGAGTCCAAAGTGACAAAGGCATTCTTCTCCCTCTTCTAGCTCAAAGAAGCGCTCTCTGCTTACTTACCCAGCACTCCATCTCATCGTGCTCGTTGCAACGTTTTTTTGAAAGTTTCAAGTTTATTTCTCAGAAAAAAATCATTTTGTGTTACGCAAAAAAAGCTCAGCTTAAATTTGCCCGGTGTGATTTCTTTATGATTGAAAAAGTTAACAGTCAATTTGTCATGTTGCCACACAGATTCTGAAGCCCAGCGCAGGTAAAGACGGTAACAAGTCAGAGTCTAAATCAGCATCTGCAGATCAAAGGCAAACACCATCTGTTTTTTTTTCTCTGTTTACCTGATACGCTAAAATCAACGGCTGCTCCCATCTGAACATGCTCCATACACTCTGGCACCACTGGCAGACCAAATGAAAAGCCTGCGGCAACTTGACACCTGCAGACCTGCTGCATCGCGTGGAGAAGTCCCAGAGATAACTGCTCATCACCAGCTTGCAACGCAGCAGAGACCTGGTTCTGAGAAACACAAGGCAGCCTGTGATTGCAGTGAGTAGGCAAACTGATTAAAATTCAGATGCTTTATAATCAAAGTTGAAGTCGGGGGTACTAAAAATAATATGAAGTAGAGCATTAGCTTGAATAATTAAGGCTGATTTTATCTTCATGACAATGACATTGACCATAAACCTGCAGTTCCTCTTCTTAGCCCAAACATACAAAAACTGAGTGGAGCCCCTCGGACCTGCTTGTCCTGTTAATGTTTGAAGATCAAAGTTATGATGAAAACGAATATAACAAAACAAACCCTGTGGATTGGAAGTTGAATACATTCTACTTCTAAAGGTGAAATAATGGGGAAATAATCTTAACACGGGTCATCTCGGGCCTTACTTTCAAGTGAGGGTGGTCAGTATCGTTTCAGTGAAGAGAACCACCAAGAATACTCCAACTTTTTTCTTTGAAGGTGAAAACTCTGAGTGCTGCGAACCTTCACTCTCCTTTACTCTCTGACTGACTGTCTTTGACACTTACAGGAGGGTTTCTCATAAAAGAAAACGGAATCATCTCTAAGGGCTCTCTCAGCCCTTGAAGAATCATTTCCACTGACTTAGACATGTCAGTGCAGCAGACCACCTAGTGAGTTGAAAAAGAGGGTAAAAGCCCATTGGATGCCATGCATCGAGGTGAGGACAGAGTCAGGGATGGACTGAGGCAACTGCAACAAACTCTGTCACATTCCTCTGTAAACAGGTCTCCAAGGTACACGCCTGAGGCTGGGAAACAGGGAGTCAGCAGCTGGACAACAATAGGCCTGGTGAAGGGTCCGGTGGGGCCGTGACGGGAGCAGAGAGGTGGCCCGAAACAGTACCAGGGGAAACAATTAATTAATCCTGGCTGGGAGAGTGAAATACTGGAGCTGCTGGAATAACATGTTTCAGATGCCTGTTTGTGATGACAGGTGGGCAAGTCTATGTAGACGTTTTATGCCCCAGACATCAGAGAATGACAGAGCTAGCAGCAGAGTGACATGAAGAGAAAAAGAGAGACAGCCTGAGAGCTGAGGACATGCACCGGGTTACACGTGCTGCTGTCTAACCTACATATTTGAAAATAAGGGTTGAAAAGGAAGAAGAAAACCAAAATTACTGAAAGCCTAGTTTGACCTTTGATGATTTACATATTGCATATGTTATGGTGCGTCTCAAAAAGTTAATTCCTTTGCATAGATGAATTCAAAAGGAACCTTTCACATGTTTTATATTCATTAAATGTAAAATGAAATATTTCAAGCATTTTTTATCTTATTTTTGATGATTATAGTTTGTAGATCATGAAAATCAGAAATCCAGGTTCTGAAATTTTTAGCATAAATCCAAAGATCAATAAAAAAAGGGTTTA
This sequence comes from Pterophyllum scalare, assembly GCA_024447675.2. Taxonomy (NCBI): domain Eukaryota; kingdom Metazoa; phylum Chordata; class Actinopteri; order Cichliformes; family Cichlidae; genus Pterophyllum; species Pterophyllum scalare. Next base: position 19,446 of record JAMQGT020004600.1, read on the forward strand.
CAAAACAGAACTTCTGAAAACTAGGTTCATTTATACACTCAATACTTGTTGGGTGTCCTTTACCAGGAGTTATGAGGTGATCTGCACATTTTTGGAAAATATAACTTCAGTGCAACACCCACATATCTCACTCCACTACATCGAGAGTTCCTAATCTGCCTCCACATCCCAAAATCCAATTATTCTAGGCTGCATTTGCATGAGTAGTTTTGACTGAAGTGTCCTACGTCTGAAATTACTCCACAATAACAAGATCTACCCATTATGTACCTGATCTAAAATGAGTGGGACTCTAATTCAAATAAAGTTCCAATGAAGAGCTTTCCACCAAGCCTTAGCCTAAATGCAAAAAAAGGGCAAAACATATTTTATCGTCAGCCAGTGATTCCTGATTTTTTTTTGGGGGGGGGGGTTGCATAAATTCTTGAGTGATCTAGTCCCATGGTATTTTGTTAATATATCCAGACAACTACAGTACTGTGCAAAAGTCCCAAGTTACCCTTCATTTCTTTATATTTTGGAAAATGAGCAATGGGTGCAGCGCATTTGAAATTTGCACAGACATACATGGAAGTATGCACAGCAAAAAACTGAACTCTCTTAGGCAAGCGATCTTGTGATTTGTTTAAGTACTCCTGGAATAGTTTTCCATGCCTCTGTAGTTATAAGCCTCCAATAAACAAGCATAACATTTCACTCATTCATCCTTACTTCGTAAGCTGTGTTCCCACATTTTCTTTTACAGATTCTGCATTAAGAGCTGAATGCTAAAATTTTCTTCTTCATTTTTCCCCCAGTGAGCCTTTTTTGTCAGCCCTAAACTGATGCTGTGTGGGTGGCAACTGTAATGTACAGCTGATGGCCCGTATTTCTCTTTCACATTTCAAGAGCCCACATCAAGATGAGCATGGCTTTTGAAACTATCACAGAAACCAGAAAGTAAAGTATATGGCTGCGAGCACAGACAGCAAGCTATATGGGCTTTTGCTACAGACTGAACTTTTGGCCTCCTAAATAAAAAGTAAAAAAAAAAATACATCCTTTCTGTTCAATCTTTTGCAGCCTAACTTTTAAAACCTTGGATGATGATGCAAAATGTAATATACAGATAAATGTGAAACTGTATGTGGTTGAATGTGTTTCGTATGTTCGTGTTACCTTACAATAAAACATTCAGCACTACAAACAAAGTTTGCCCTTCTAGTATTCAGGGCTGCAGCTAAAAGGAAAATAAAAAAGAAATTAAGTGAAACTGCGTGAGATGAGAGTATGTTTTGTCTCCTGTGCATGTCTGTGAAATTGCCACAAATCATAAGTTACAGGTGAAGTGGCAGATACTTAATGGAACAATATGACAGCTCACTAACTTTACATGCGCAGTTTTAACACAGCACAGACATGGGATAAATTGCTTTTCTATGTTTCTATGTCTCTATGTCACTGAGTGACAAGTCCTCATATCAGCAGTGGTTCTCTACAGAGGTTTATACAGAATCTAGCTCCAGGGTACAAGCAGACATAGGGCCATGAAGCACTGACAGAAAGCAACGGGAATGACAAATGAAAACAATCATTTTCCAAACACTCAGTAACATCACGCTTTAATCAGGCAGGGTGTTGGCATAAGTATAGCAAATACACACTGGTCAAAAAATGAAGGAAACACTTGATCATCACAGTCTAACACACAAAGTAAGTTACACTTCAGGATATCAGTCCGTTCAGTTAGGAAGTATAAACCACTGTGACTCAGCTTCACCTGCTCTGGTGCAAATTTAAGTGACACCATGGTGCACTGGAAAGGCAACAACAAGACAACCCCCCCAAAATGGAATGGTTTTGCAGGTGGTGGTCATAGACTATAAATCTCTCCTTTTCCCTCCTGACATACTCTTGTTTTGCTTTTTGTTGGTGTCTTTGTGTGAACTTGTTCTCATCAGTGTGAACTGCTCATGCCTTCCTTTAATATAGTATCCATGTGCTTACTTTCATTATGGGCTGCTGAAATGTGTGCAACAGCATGACAGGTTTCCCTGGGAACAATAAAGCATCTCATCTCACAGTATACTGAAGGTATTTTTCACTGTTTCTCATACATGCAATAATGGGTGCAGTAATAAAGATGATTGTGATTACCACACACAATCCACAACTGTTCAACACCATCCGCTGGACAAAAGACTCACTGTACATGCAGCTGAATATATCGTTCAGTTGTTTATTTATATTTGTGGTGAAGCACCTTCTTGTCCCTCAGTCGTCCTGTGCTGGCTCACTGCTTTTGATTTTTCTCCTGTTTTGCTCTCTCTCTCCTCTTAAGTCTGTGTTTGTGTGTGAGTTGGCGTCACCCTTGTGTTTCTCCTTGGGTTCCCTCCCTTTGGCTCCACACACCTAGAAGTATTCAACTCACCTGTTATTGCTGGATCACTGAAATAAGTGTAGTTAGTAAAGTCGGCTCTTTGCTTGTTGTTTTGCTCTGGTTTGCCCAGTGAAAGTCGCTCACCTTGTTGTCTTCTGTGCAGATTCCCTCTAACTGGGGTGTCTGGAAGCTAGGACTTCACTAACTGAGACCTTTTGCCTGAACTGTTGCTGCTCTTGTGCGCTTGTGAATAACCTTGTTAAACCTTTGGTACGGAGTCCTGCATTTGAGTCCAACCCACCTGAGTGGCTATGACAGTTTTATTTATTGAACGGATTAGTGGGAAGAGTGCTTCTGCGCATTAAAACAAAGATTTTTTTTAATGAAAGTAGAAACCATAGAAAGGTCACAGAGATCAAAAGAGACAGGACAGGCTGCATTTTTTTTTCTTCCCATGCTGCTGAAGTATTTGGGATGCATCCATGTCCACAGTTGACTTTTGGCTTTTTTGGATTTCAAATGTCATCACTTTACCATTTTATCCTATGAGACATTTGGAGGGCAAAAGAAAAATGACAAAATAAGTAATTTTGAAATGAAAATGTTTGATGGTGACTAAATAGAACTGGGCCCATACATGTAGAAGCAAATCACAAATTGAAAATGGAAGACAGAGGTTGAAATAGTTTGGGTGTCCTCCCCCAGGAAAAATTTCATTTTCTGCATTCTAGTGAATTTATATTCACCAGTTTATGATGGAAATGCTTCTATTTATGTAAAGGGAGAAAGCAAATAAATATAATGCAGTCAGGCTCTCAGGAATTCTGCCTTGCTTTCCAAATATTTATTCTCAAGTGCATCAACTTTTCTCATTTAATATCATCTCTGCTGAGTCAGCTCATATAGAGGTCTTCTATCCTCTTTAAATTTGCTTGTGTCACTTATAAATCTTAATAAGTTAATTGATTTAAATTAATGGATGATCCTGGAGGTTTTATTTAATCAGATTTCTTTCATCACATCTTTCAATAAAACATTCAAAAACATGCTCAGCTTTATGAATCATGTTCATCTTAGTTATGTTACTGGAGCAGCATCGCCATAAAATTAGTTAGCCAACTAACAAACAACACTTCTAAACTAAAAATGTCACCTGCCTCACAGCTCACTGGATATTGAGATTCTGAGAAAAGCTCTGTGTCTGTGTGTGTGCGTGTGTGTGTGTGTGTGTGTGTGTGTGTGTGTGTGTGTGTGTGTGTGTGTGTGTGTGTGTGTGTGTGTGTGTGTGTGTGTGTGTGTGTGTGTGGGATAAATATGTTGACTCATGTTGATATTTTTGTATCAAGACCGTATCCTGTTTTTCAACGTTAAAGCCATTGTGATTCATATTTTTAATATGGGGACAAACGCACATGTTCTCAGTAATGAAGGGACAAATATTGTGTCTGTTATTTTTTGTGGTCTAAGATGTTAAAAATAGCCCGGTGAGCAGCAGTCTATAAGCCAGATCAATGACGCCTGCATCAGAAAGACGAGAGCACAATCTAACTGCTCGTAAATGTGAATCTGCACGTTAACTTGAAAGGTCACATCAGCACTTCCACGCACCTTTCCCCTGGTCAGAAACTGTAATTGCAGGCAAAGTCACAAACCCAGAAAACAGAACATTACATTTTTGAAAGTTTAGGCTATACAGTACAGTAGACTCAAAAGATCAGGAAAATGGCATTAAAACAAAACCAAATGCCTCATCAAAGTGCAGGTTTGTCAATGAATGATGTCACTTTGCTGAGCAACAACATGAACAAATACAAAATACAGACTTCCTGTCTGTATTTTACAGCAATAATGTTTTAATTCTGAGTTTAAAAACAAAATCAGATACATTATTATCTAGTGTTGAACAAGCACTAAATGGAAGGTAAGACAGTAGTGAGACCTGTTACGATGTATGGTTTGGAGACGGTTACACTAACAAAAAGACAGGAGGCTAAGCTGGAGGTGGCAGAGTTGAAGATGTTAAGGTTTTCCATTGGGAGTGACAAGGAATAGAAATGAGTCCATCAGAGGGACAGCTCAGGTTGAGCAGTTTGGAGACAAAGCTGAGATGATTTGGACGTGTGCGGAGGAGGGATAGGGGATATACTGGGGAAAGGCTGTTGAAGAGGAAGCTGCCAGGCAGGAGGAACAATGAAGATGAAGATCACAGAGAAGGTTCATGGATGTAATGAAGGAGGACATGCAGAGGGTTGGTGTGACAGAAGGGGATGCTAGGGAGAGGGTGAGATCGGTGCAGATGACGAAGAATAAGATTTATTATTTACTGTTGAGAACTGCCCCCCTGAGTCATTTCAGGAGGCCAGAGAATTTTAAGCCCTGAATTTGTTTAAAATGTTTTCATAGTAAAAATATTATTTATTCAGGACTACACATATTAGCTATATTAGATATCCGTTGAACAGAGTCCACTAAGTCTGACTTTCCTGCATTACATATTAATACATTACACACGAATATACAGTATATTAATGTGTCTTATAGAGGCAAAAAAAGAAGTCAAAGTCTGTAACTCTTTCACAAATTAGGAGAACTCCCCTTCCTTTATAACTTTGCTTGATTTGGAAAACATAAACAGCAAAAACATAATTTCCTCTGTCAGCAGTGAAATGCATTTGCGGTCTGTGTGCTCAGTGAAGATGCTTCCAAGAGTCCAGAATACTGTCTGTTGTCGGTTCTCTGATGTTTTAAGAGTAGCCGGTGGTAGACCCCTTCTGCCTGACTGCTGTTTTTAACATCTTATTGTGATAACACAGCGACGTGTCAGCTTTTCTGAGCTGTCTTCTATATCAGAGACACCACGCACTCATACAGTTCAAACATCTTTCTTTCTATCATGCACTTTTCTTTTGCAGTATCTAAATCTCTCTGAACTGCTGCACTACATTGTAAGGATTTTCTATAGTGCTCAAAAACAATAAATGATGCAGCCACTTGGAACAAGCTATGAGCCATAATAAATAGCTGAAAATCAGCTATAATTGCAGTAATTTCATTTGCCTCCTTGAAAACACCACAGATGGGTACAGAGTACTAGTACTAACCAAACTGGTCAGAAGTGTAGAACTAACAAGCCCCAGAGGATTCAGTGTTTATACCCTATTTATTTAAGATTTGGCATTTTTATCTTTTACATCTCTTAGGAAGCTTTGAAGTTTTGGGTTTCATTAATAATCACCACAATAAATGCAGCAAATCTGGATGCTTGTGGCCAGCAATCTAGAAACTGCAGCAGAGAGTGATTATTATTATTTGTTTGTAGTAATGGTGAATGTGCTAAAAAAGGTACAGTGATGTGACTCCACAAGTACAGCTACACACTATGAAATAATCGTGGTAGGAAGTTCGCCTGACGTGACACATCTAAGAAAATTCCAGCGCGCTGACATCAGGCTACTGAAGCATCAGCATCCCGAGAGAATAATTTAAGCAACATATTGTACTTTCTCTAAATTAATTTTTTTTTAAAGGAAAAATGCTTTGTGTTTATTGAAATAAAAGCAATTATAATTTCTGCCTATCTTTCTCATTTCGCCACATTGTTGCAGAGAAGAACCAGGCTTCTATTAATAGGACTTACATTTATTATTCCATCAGACGAGTATGAATTTACAAAGTCAGAGGGAACATTCTCCAAGCTGTAAACATTTTGTTTAAACTGACAAACACTGTTCAAATAAAAGTTGACAAAAGAGGAACAGATTCCATTTACTGCTCCAGCTGAACAGCATGCTATAACCATGATGTGAAACAGGGTTAAGTCCTGTTGATGTATCAAAAAGCTTTATCCTCTACTCGATATTTAAAGACCCATTTTATCAATTCAATGGTGGATATAATGCAACATGGTCTGTTGCCTTCCACATCAAAAAGCGATCACTTATGTAATTCGGGCAAAATGGAAAATAGACTGGTACTTATACTGGTGCTTTTTTTGCACTAACTGAGCACTCAAAGCACTACAGATCACATTCACCCATTTATACACACTCACATTCATACAGCACTTTTGTTCTATGCCTTTGAGACACATACACAAGGAGGCATTGGGACAATTTTGGGTTCTTGCCTGGGAACACTTCAACATGTGGACTGGGAATCGGGGATCAAGCCAACAACCATCTGATTAGTAGCTGACCCGCTCTGCCTCCTGAGCCTTTGTCAGGACTTTTGGAAATGTAAGGAATTATAAAACAGGGTCTACGTTCAGTGGGGTGTAGTTCAGTTTGAATACCACTCGACCTGCAGTTGTTGGGTTGAATGTTGTGAGCTGATGTACTTACACGGTCACAAGACTTCAACTTTGGAATTTAATTTCAAAATATTAGGGCTTCTTTTTGGAACAATTCTAAATATATGAACAGGTGTTTTGGAGGTAAAAGTGAGCTCTCATCCTGTTCAGTAACTGCTAGAGCACTCGGAGCTTACCTACTCACTTTAGGGTTGACTAAAGCAAGGCATTCACTCTTCTCTGGCTTTGGCAGCATGCTGGTGCTTTTCTCACACATCAGAAGACACTAACTTCTCACAAGTTACACAAAGTCACATACACAGGTGCATTTAGGCTGTTGTTATGTTGTTGAGTGAAGCACTAGAGAATGTGTGTGTGTGTGTGTGTGTGTGTGTGTGTGTGTGTGTGTGTGTGTGTGTGTGTGTGTGTGTGTGTGTGTGTGTGTGTATGTATATATATATATATATATATATATATATATATATATATATATATATATATATATATATATATATAATGTACTGTTTGCACGAACAGTTAATTATTCTGTGTATCTTTTTTGTATAGGTTTTAACTTCTTGCAATCTTATTTAACATGCCAGTTGTTACGAGCTCCCACATGCTGCCCAACATGAAAACTCTTGATCCTCAGGAAACCATTTTCCCAGCTTCATTTTCCACTGCATGCCCAGCCATTTTCAAATGGGTTGTAACTTTTTTAAACAGGGTGTATCTCTTTCATATTGCCACTCATGAGACTTCATCCCCCCCCCCATATGTGCTCAGGTGTTTGGGAGTTTGTTTGTTTTTTAGGTTGATGTGAATCCCATTTCTTTGATCTGTTTGCAGTTTCTATTTGCTGCACCGTTTATTGGTCTCTTGACACATCCATGTGTGTCTGTTCCTTTTGGAAGTCAAACAGAAGAGCTCTTTCACCATTATGCTCCCTTGGAAATCTGGAATTGGTTTGACCAGATTTTTCCGTTTTTGCTTGTGTTTTTCTTATTGTGTTTTTTTTTTCTGTCCTTAATATCACTTCTCTTTCTGTGCTTTTACGCTGACACTTCTGTTCCCCCCCCCCCCATGTGTCTGATTTGATATGAGCAGTGTCTCTGTATTGACAGACACCTCTTAATGTTTGTGTTTTTGCTTGAGAAAGTGCTTTGATAATTGCACTGTTTATGGGTTTGGAGCATTTTTGCCTGAGTCTGTTTTTTATTGTTGAAGTATGGTTGTTCATGAAGAGGCCATTAGAATATGCTAACATTCTGCAGGCTGTCAACTTTATTAAAGGCATTGCTTCATCAAATTTGCACATAGGCTTTACTTCCTAATGAATACATACTGTATTTTTTTATTTATATATTTTTAAAAAGCAGGTAATCACACTGCATACACACAGTGCATCTGATCATAATCAAATCAGAAACCCAGGCTTACTGGTCATCTGGGTTTTGGTAACATGTGCAAATGTGACAGATGTCACTCTATGTAAGATGGTCAATAGTGAATTTTCTGAATATCTACATTCTGCTTTGTCATATCTCATTTTCATTTATTAAAGGGCTTTAGAGGGACCAGGCCTGATGCATCAATGCAACAAATGAGAGCGCTGCAGCAATCAAGACAAATCACATCACTCTTGTTGCCTCATTCTTTGTATATTTAGGTGGTTGAGACTATTTTTAGACAATGAGATCATTTTTTATGCACAAACAATTGTGAAAAAGGAAGTTTTCAAAGTACTACATGCAATCCTGTGAAAAACTAAGTACACCTGTTCATATTAGCTTGTAGAATCAGCTTTAACTTAACTCGAAGTAATCATTTTCTGTATGACTATTGGTCTCTCACATAGTGGCGGAGCAATATTGGCCTACTCTTCTGGACCATTACAGCACATTGACTCTTTTCTTTTTCAGCCATTCTGCTGTAGATTTGCTGCTGTGCTCAGAATCACTGCCCTGTGGCATGACCCAATTTCAGCCAAGCTTTAGTTGTTGGCAGATGGCCTCACATTTGACTCTACAATACTTTGGTATACAGAGGAGTTCATGGTCGACTCAGTAACTGCAAGGTGCCCGGGTCTTGTGGCTGCAAAACAAGCCCAAATCATGGTGTTTGTACTGATGTGGTGTGTTTGGTTTTCACCAAATGTGGCACTGTGCATTATGGTTACATATCTCCTTTATTCTTGTCCAAAAGGCATTGCTCCAAAAGTCTTGTGATTGATTCAGATGCAGACTAAACAATGGTGCCATGTTCTCTTTAGAGAGAAGAGGCTTACTCCTGCCTGCCCTTCCAAACAAGCCATGCTTGTTCAATCAATTGTACTGTCATAAACTTTAATATTTAACATACTACTACTGTAGAGTTTGAGATGTAGCATTTTGGGTTTTTCCTGGTTCTCTGAGCATTGCATGACTTTGTCTGACCTTGGGATGAAGTTGCAGGGACATCTACTCCTGGGAAAATTGCAGCATTGTGTTAACACACAGCTGAATGCTCCAAACCAGCAAACCAACAAAACTTCCACTTCTGCAGAGGTGCTCACATTTGCCGATAATCACTAAATCAAGTGTATATGATTAGCAGCACCTGGCTGCTACTGTACTAGCCCTCGTAACTCCCATGGAAGCAGTAAGGGTGCGTTTAGGGTTTTGTTTTTCTTTACAGGCCTGCACAGAATCCTGTGAAAACTTCCACCATGGACAACTGTGGACAATCATTTTCTCTACTGGACTCAAGGGCAGTGATAAATCCCATAACCAGTAAAAAAAAATTTTTTATTTTTCTGAAGTAAAAAATATGACTTAAATGAAGATTTGAGTTTCAAGAGTTAAGTTAAGCTTAATTAAGCATCTGGAGAAAAAAAATTAACCAAGCTAGTGATGTGGCTGCAGTAATGACAGAAAAGATCGTCACAGCTACTTTGCAGACAAATGAAGGACACTGGCAAAAAAGCGGCACAGACATTCAAGTTCTCCAGTGAATTTAAACCTTTGTGTCTTACAGGACTCAGGTCTTCTTGACAGCATCAACATGTATGGGTTTTTTTTTTTCTTTTGGTAAAAAAATAAATCTAGGCCACTGCTGGCTGCAGATGTCTGTGGTGCACTAAGGATAACTCTTACAGGCAGAGAAGCAATATTCTTGCTATTTCAACATTGTAGAGAGCTTCCAATGTAGTGCTCAGTTTGATGCCAGCAATGTTTGTAACTGAACGAAGTAGATTATAC